>JAVLUZ010000245.1:4008921-4073006 GCA_036768485.1 Mermis nigrescens | reverse complement strand
ACCAGCGTTGAATGGGGCATTCCCTTGTCTAAGTTTGCACAGAGACCAAACTACGAAATCGCTTAGATGTCGAAACTACATTAACATTGCGTGTTCATTTTTACTGTGTTGGAAGAGGCGGTATTTGCACCTTCACTGTTACTGATCAATGCTTAGTGTTTAACCTTGACTCTTCATTGTAGCATTGTGATGATGATATTCTTTTTAATGAATCGATTATAACTTTCTGATGAAGCCTTGTTTAATGTGCAAAATGCGTTCAATGTGGTAGATATTTAAGTGCAATAGTTGATTTGAATAAATTTTAGCCGCTTTGTTATTTATCAAGTGTATACATTGTTTGTCCGTTTTGTCAGGAATTTAACTGTAACACTTGTCGGTTTTTGCCCGGTTTTAGATATTGGTATGTCCGGTTGGTCTTTTCAGAGTTGGCAACACTGGTCCGCTGTTAAAGGCTTGGGGTTTGGTCGAGAGTCTTGTTTGGTTTTTAAGCAGTTGGTCCCTTTTTGTTAGGTCTTGAAATATTTTTTTGAATCAGATTATTGCCATGCTGCATGTTCTTGTAAGCTAAAAGTTTCTAATTTGGTTCGCTCACCGATTGTCCTAAAAATACTTTTTTCTGATAGATTCGAGGATGCTGAGTCCTGAAAAAAATGTTACCGGGGCTGACGAATATTTTAAAAGATAGAGCCCATCAAACTTTTGAAAAATGTGATCATCAAAATGTTCTTAGGGCTCTATCTCCACAAATATTCATCAGCCCCAAACATTTTTCTTGACTCAAGCGTCCTCAATTTATCAGAAAAAAGTATTTTTAGGAGAATCGTTGAGGGAACCATATTAGACAATTGAAAAGAATTTTCAGCAAATAGATACTTGCCGAGCAAGTTAAGAATATGGTACTTTCAGGATACTATGAAATAAACACCAGAAGAGCGAATTTTTTGCTCAGTACTTAGAACATGTTGAAAGCAAAGCGCGGAAAAAATATTCATCCATCTATGATCAATATTACAAAAGCTATGGGTTTTGTTAATTAGCCCTCTTCTTGACCTACGCAAGCATCTAATCGACCTAAGTATTTGAAGATTCAAACAGCTGAATGCAGAATCACATGTAAGATGCCCAGCTTACGTCGATATAAGCGTCTACACATCGACCTTAGCGTCTATACATCTACCAAGCATCTATACATTGAGCTAAGCATCTATACACTAGCAAAGAAAAATGCTCCGATGGAACAAAAAAGATGAATATACTTGGAATTGTGGATTATTATGGATGTAAAAGGAGGGGACTAGGAAAAATCTACCTAAAGTCGGAAAATCTGCTAAAAATCACACTTTCTCTAAGCAACGCAAAAAATCGATGTATATTCTGCGGCCAACAGATTAAAATAAATATTCAACCATAACAATGATTGAAACAGCAGCGTTAGCTATGCAGTAGCTATGGGAAATGATATTAAGTAAACTAACAGTCTTCCAAGCCAATTGAATGAAATAGCAAACATCGAAGACAATTGAAGACATGGTTGGTTAAAAACAGTAGGAAACACGTAAGTTGACTTGAAACAGACTTAATGTAGATACACTAGCATGCCCGAAACGATTGTGTGCACTAATCAATCGGCTCCTGCTTTGCTTGCTATAATGCTCATAAAACAAAACAACTTTAAATACAATACCTCTTAGTTTTCTATCAATCAGGTGCCAGCAATTTAAAAAAGTAACCTTGATAGATTTCGTTTATACACTCTTATCTGAAACTTCGAACATTATTTAAAAAAGACACTTTTTTAGAGGCCGCAGAATATACATCGATTTTTTGCGTTGCTTAGAGAAAGTGTGATTTTTAGCAGATTTTCCGACTTTAGGTAGATTTTTCCTAGTCCCCTCCTTTTACATCCATAATAATCCACAATTCCAAGTATATTCATCTTTTTTGTTCCATCGGAGCATTTTTCTTTGCTAGTACACTACTTTTAATTAGCGTGATTTCAGTACATCAGTCAGTAAACACAATCAGTAACATGCCACAATAATGACAACAGTCCAAGAACGCGGAAAACAATATTGTTCTTAACATCAGCATTATCCTTTTTAAACAAGACAACCTTATTGACACCATCCATTTTCAAATTAAAACTGCATTAAGTTATTTCTTCTTAATGTGCAGTTCACTTATAATCAAGCACAAAAATTTAACCGACGAATTCACATTGCAAATCCTCACTCAATCAATACACAAGCACAATGTGTTGTGACTTTTGAAATTGAAAACACCCAATTTTCAATTTTCAAATTGAAAATTGGATCAATTTTCAAATTGAAAATTGGGTCAATTTTCAAATTGAAAATTGGGTGTTTGAATTTGCGATGAAGAAAATAATCAAAAGATAGTCACTTGGTTTATTTAAGCCGAGTAATAAAATAACGACCGTCCACCAATTCCAAACTAAACGCAACTAATCTGATCACTATGAAAAAGTTTTGAAAAATGAGCTTGCTAAGCGAGAGTTGTAAACCAAGAGAAACTTAAAGTTAAAACCTACCATTAAATTATGAGAGAATTATAAAAGATTTTAAACTTCAAGAAAATGGAAAAGGCGGGATGTTGGTAAATTAGAAGGCAAAGATTTTTGGCAAAAATTCAAAAACTTCACGCAAATATCAAATGTAAGGAACACTAACGCTTTGATTTGGTAGTAAAATAAATTTGTAGTATAGACTACATATTAACAACAAATGAATAGTGCAAACTTTACACAACTACTAGGTGTAGAGAATACTAACAGTTTACGGCTTATTAATGTACATGATTACAATAAAGCTGTATATCTTTGTCGACTTCTGTGCACAGTAGTGTGATTGCTGGTTCATTTTAAACCACTTTTGCAGGCAATTTACATCAATTAAACGATAGCTCTCCATGTGCAAGATTTTGTGAAACATATTATAAACACGGCTAAGAAAGATTTAACTTTAATGCAACCCATTTAAGACAAAATTACATCTCTTCAATGATCTAAGGACACTTGAACATAATTTTTAAATCACTTCAGATTACTTTTGAGGGTAAACAAACTCACTTAATTGATGTCTCACATATGAATCCTTGAAAATTTCTTGACTTCAGTTACAAAGTCTCTGCAAGTCTATCGAATTAGGGTTAACACGTAACGTAAACTTTACACAAACACATAGCGTAAAGAATATTTTAGTCGGATTCGTAATTTTGATATTGCTCCGATATTTCTTTCAACATTTATGGAAAAATGAGTCTCCATAATGTTTTAAAGACAATAAACATTAGGTTTAAACCACTTTGCAATACTGCTGAGTGTAAGCAAGCGCGCCCAATTGACGTATATATTTCATTCCCTGTAAATTTTTATATCTCAGGAAAAAATTTCGATTTTTGCAATGCTCTAGAACAAAGGCTAACATGCAGTGTAAAAAATTACTCGGATATTATGATCAACATTCATGAAAAAATTATGTCTCTACAATGGTCTGAGGACATATAAACAATGAATGTAAACTACTTTACATCACTGTTGGATGTAAACAAACGCGCCTACGTGACGTCTCACATTTGATCCTTTGAAAACTTCTAGGCTCCAAGAAAAAATTAGGTTTCAGGAATGCTCAAAAACGAAGATAAATATATATGTAGTGTAAACTTCATGTAAACACCTAGTGTAAAGAAGATCTTAGTCAGATTCGTAATTTTGATATTGTTCCGATATTACGATTAATATTTATGAAAAAATTAAGTCTACATAATGCTCGATGGGCAAACTAACAATTGGTGTAAACTACTTTACAACACCGTAGAGTGTAAATATATGCGCCAGACTGGCATATCAAATTTGATTCCTGGTCCATTTCTAGACTTGATGAACGTGTCCCTGACTCGTAACCGGAGAAGCAGGCAGAAAAAACAAGACAGAAACGCATTTAAAACTCCAAATTTTTGACTTTACACTCGCTAAATATTAATGTATAGACAATTTGCTTTGACATGCACCCGATATAAAGCACTTTATTTTTATTCTATTAGACTTGTCCCGACTTCTGGACGGAGAAAGTGGCGAACAAAAAACGCAACAAAAACGTATTTTCCATCATTTAGAACACTGTAAACTTTAAAATTCCGTACCGAACTCCCCATTGAGTTTAAAGAAATTCGGTTTGGTACAATTTGTAGCTTTTAAATCGTAGTACATTCCTGTGTGCCAAAATTCTGTTGCAAAAATTATTTGGCATGATTTATCAATCAAACTTCGGAAAAAACGTGTTTTTTAGCCCATTTTTTACCTCTGATTTCGAACTTTACACCCCCATAAATAACTCAATATTGCGTTTTTTTAAATGCGGTTTGCTGCGATGTTTAGCCCCTGTAAGGCACTTTATTAATGCTGTCTTCGATTTGCACTGACTCATAAGCGGAAAAATTTGGCAGAGAAATCTTAGTTAAAATCCGTTTTTTTACACCATCCACTAGAGTGTAAACTTTAAACCCCAGGATCTAACTCACCATAGAGCATAGAAGACTTTGCTTATATGCAGAATGTAGCCCTTGATCCGCTCTACATTTCTGTCAGAAAACATTTTAAAAACCTCATAACCGGAGTTAGTATCGGACATAGGAAGGTTGAAAACTCGACCAAAAAGTGCTTTTTCACCCCCAGATTTTCGCACTCTTTACACTGCCGTTCGATAAATAATGCGAATTTCAAAAAACAAAAAAAGTGTCATCTGTAGAATTCATCCCTCTATTATCCTATTCTGTTCAATCCTTCGAGTCATCAATACTCAGTTGTCCACATGCCGCAGTAAAAAGGTCCCAAAATTTGACCTATGTTATAACGTTACACAAAAACTTTACACCTTCTTTACACAGTCAATTTTGAGTTTCAAGAAAAACAAAAAAACACGGGCAGCGAATTTTTTATTATCTTTCTTTTAAAAAAAACCGCACCTTCCAGAAGTGTCCCGTTATAGCTGTAGGGGGGTGCCCAGGTGTTGGGGGTACCCAAGTATATTATAGGTACGCGCTAACGCGCTACCTATGATTGACCTAAGCATCTATATATCGACCTAAGCATCTATACATTGACCTGAGCGGGAGCGACCTCGACCTAAGCGGCTTAAAACACCTTTTCAGTTATACTAAGCCTAAGCCTAAGTATATTAGAAGCAAAAACTTAGAATTTTCCTATATCTTATCAAGTAAAACCGAAAAAACATGCAAAAAAATAAAAAATTTTTTAAAAGTTTTTTTAAAATTTCAAACATCTTTCCGCACCTTTTTTCTTGTTTCTCCTTCATTGCTATGCTTTCTTCCATAATTTCAGCCCATATTATTCATTTCTGACAAATATTTAAGTCCTTGGATCGAGCCGTTTAATCCTCCCACCCAACACTCAAATCGACACAGTTGCCTGCAACTTTGCAAGTATGGCTTTAGATTTTCACCAAATTTTTTTTCTGTGCTTCAATTTATCATGTTCTACTAGTTTGCAGGCACGTAGCTGTGGGGGGGAATGGGGGGGTCGGACCCCCCAAAATTCAGAAAAATTTGGAAAAATAGGACTTTTTACACGTTATTTTGTGCTATTTTTTGTTTAGACCCCCCAAAATTGGTGTTTGTCCCCCCCAAAATAGGAGGGCCAGCTACGTGCCTGCTAGTTTGGCTGAAAAGTTTTGGCGCTCCATATTCGTTTTGCTCCTTTTCTAAAAGTACCATATTCTTAACTTTAGCCGGTACTTGCCATATTCGTTTTGCTCCTTTTCTAAAAGTACCATATTCTTAACTTTAGCCGGTACTTGCCTACAATCCAGTGATCGGACCGAGGCCTCGGCCGCCGGCAATCCTCGGCGTTTTTTGGAGCCTCGGCCTCGGCGCCGAGGGCAAAGCTGAAAAGTGCCGAGGCGCCGAGGGTTAAAATCAAATTTGAATAAGTTCAATATATCCATTGAATAATAACTATTTAGAATGCATCTGCAGTACACAGGCTATTTTTTACCTGTAGACTTTTCTTATGGTTTTAGTCGCGTACCCAGTTACACCAAGTCACATACAGCAAATGGCCAATTTATTGTTCATGTGATGACTAAGTTTTAATTCTCATGCTCGCTACATGGATCGGAAACACACATTCCAAAAGGGGAAGGGGTGAGGGAGGGTTATTACCCTCCTCTCAGGGTACAAGACTCAAGTCACTGTCAGACGATTTTGGTGAAAACCTTTTGAATAATTTTTGAAGTTAAGTTTTACTATGGCAAAAGTGCAGCTAACTATTAGAATTTCACGACGTGATACGGTATTTTTGAATGTAAGCAAGAGTGAATAGACTAGCTATCACTATAAAGCATGCATGCAATAGCCGAAATTTTGAGAGAGGCTCCTCGGCATACATGTAATGGCTTGAAATTTTGGGTAGGGGTCCCTGGCCATTTTAGAAGGAGGGGACTAGCGACTCTAATTTTATGTCAAAAATGGCAAAAGCACCTAAAAATAGCCAACTAAGCGCAAATTTTCGCCAAAACTGGGGAGGATGGGTCAAAATTTTCCAGACGTTGGAGAGAAGGGCGTGGGGAGGACGTCCTACCCTGGGTGGATGAAATTCTCAACCCCCCCTGTTGCACGTATGGTTTTCGGCCATTTTCATGGAAGAGGGGTAAATGATCACGAATTTTCGGCCGAAAATCGCAAAAACGCCCCTAGAAATATCCAATAGATGCAGGTTTTGCCAAAAATTAATTTCGGCCCGTGCATTTTTTGGAGCCATTTTTATACAATGTTAAAATACTTTCTTGGACAAAGTGATATTAATTATATCGTTTTTCAGTATATTTTAAGGAATTTCAAAAATTTTGGCGCTTCGCGCAAAATATCGCTAATATACTGTATTTAGATTGATGCGGGAAATAAACACTCCAAAATCAATTTTTGTGTAATCTAGGCATCTTTATGCAGTTTGCATCTATTTATACTGTTTTTAAAAATTTTATGCAAAATCAGTACTATTTAATAACTTTGCACTTTTTTGCCATTCAAAGATAAAATTGACTAACTTATCCTGATGTTGCATTGGATTTCCCTTTTAAGCACTGTAGTGCTTATTACAAGATTTAATTGGCATATTACAATATCTGTAATATTTCTGATTTTGTAGTGCAAGTTGTTTTAGCTTTCTCAGTCGAGTTTTATGTGTAAATTTCATTAGAAGCTGATAAAAATTTTGGCGCTTCGTGCCAAAATAATATTATAAATTAATTCAAGCCGAATCATCACATTTAGGGCCACAGTTTTTTGTATTCGACAAAGATTTTTCATAATGTACAGAATCTTTTCAGGACCGTCTTTGTACACGCACAAAGATTTTTTGGAGAGAAAAACTGTAAAAAGGTGTAAAATTTCGAAAATTTTTGGCGCATTAGTAATTGTCTATGCTATATATCTTTAAAATAGTAGAACTTGCATTTAGAATGGAAAAATGTCAAATATTCAGAAACCCAGGAATTAGCTAAGATACACTACCAAAGGTCGAAAAACCCTGTTTTACCACACTAAATCGCTACTGTACCATACTATAATAGTACACAAAACTTTCCATGTACAAAATGTTCAAAGACTTTTGGATACCATGTTTGTACACGTAAAAAAGTATCTTGCGCAAAAAAACACTGTTTAGGACTGCATGCCGGTTGCAGGTCAGGTCACACACTGGCAGTATGTAAAAATGTGTATGTTTAAAAATATATTTATATAAAATATCTACAAAAATTTGTTCGCTCATACAAAGACACTACTTAATTTACTGGTCCCCCATTTTGGGATTTCACCCATCCCTCAACTCTGGACTTGGGAAACTATGATCGGGAAAGTACAATGCAGTTTCCATCATATTACCTGTCACACCAGAATTGGATGACCGAAAAAGCGTGTTTAAACATGCATTACTGCAAAAGCGAGCACAACAATGGCTACAGTTCTGTCTTTACTTAGCTTATTTCGTTTGTTCGTTTATTTCTTCGACACTGTTTTCTTATTAGTAGTAATAAAAGTTTTTACGTGCTTGTTCAGCCATATTTTATATCAACTTTTCCAAGTCTTCATCAACGGCAACTTGTTAAATTAAGTATGCTTTCATGCTGCTGACTTTATTCAATAAATTCTTCACATATTTAATCTACTATTATTGAAATAAAAATGAATTGTTTGACATTCCATAAAGTGTTTAATATTACGATTATTCTCTAACTCATGGCATACAAAATATTCTAAGAGTACTATTTATGGGTATAGGTATATAAGCTTGACCCTCGGCATTACCTTCGGCCGAGGCCGAGGTCCAAAAGTACCCTCGGTCCGATGACTGCCTACAACTCACCAAGCTTGCTTATACGAACATATTAGGCTTAGGCTTAGAAAGTGTATTCACATTGGTGCCAGGCCAGCTGATGGTCTAAACCTGAGACAATTGGGGCAAAAATCGGGAGTAACTTAAGAATATGGTACTTTCAGAATATGAAGGAATGAACTTCAGAAGAGCGGATTTTTTGCTCAGTACTTAGAACATGTTGAGAGAAAGCGCGGAAAGAAATTTCATCCGTTTGATGATCAATATTACAAAAGCTATGGGTTTCGTTAATTAGCCTATTCTGGACCTATTCAAGCATCTTCTTGACCTAAGTATTTGAAGATTCAACAGCTGAATGCAGAATTCCACGTAGATACCCAATTTACGTCGACCTAAGCATCTTTAATCGACTTAAGCATCTGTACATCGACCTGAGCATCTATACATTGACTTAAGCAGGCCCGTATCCAGGGGGGCTGCCCCCGAAAATGGGAAAAATTTTTGTTTTCTCAAAGGGTCCCCCAAAAGGAAAAATGAAAAATTGGCGAAGTGGGTCTGAAACACCGCCAAAACAGGTTTTAGCGTACTTTTGAGCTAGTAAACTCAAAATTTTCAGGCGCTTCGCACCGGATTTATTGTGTATGTAAGGTTTTGTCTTCTAAATTGCTGAAAATCGCTCAAATTTGAGTTAGACATAGAGAGTATGTCAATTTTTTTCTACCGCTTTGCGCCGGATTCATTGTTTAGCTATAGTTTTTGCCTTCTAAGCTCACTCAAAACAGCTCAAATTTGAGTTATGCTATGGAAAACATGAAATTTCTCTGGCGATTTGCACTGTATTTATTGTTTATATAGGTTTTTGTCTTCTGACCCGTTCAAAACCGCTCAAATTTGAACTTGACATGCAGAATATGTCAATTTTTTGGCGCTTGCGCGCCGAATTATAAATTATCCGTATTGTTTTTCTCTGTAAAGTACAATGATTAAGTATAAAGGCAAGAGATAAGAAATAATTCGTTGATTAAGTGATGAGAAATTAGCTTAAATGATAAATTTGCTGTATATCAATATGGAATAAAGTAAAAAATTTTTAATTTTTTTGTTGAAATTTTTCTTCACCGTCGTATAGAGCTGGCTGATATACGCTCAAAACTGTCTTTGCTTTTCGCCTATATCCTAATGGTTCGCGAGATATCTGGCCTCAAAATTTTCGGCCTCCCGAAATAAAATCTTGGATACGGGCCTGGACTTAAGCATCTGCTCATACATCGACCTAAGCATCTATACATCGACCTGAGCGGGAGCGACTCGACCTAAGCGGCTTAAAACACCTTTTCAGATATACTAAGCCTAAGCCTAAGTATAATAGAAGCAAAAACTTAGATTTTTGTATATGCTATCAAGTAAAACCGAAAAAGCATGGAAAAAGATTTGAAAATTTTTTAAAGTTTCTTGAAAATTCAGACATCTTTCGCGCCTTTTTTCTTTCCTCCTTCATTGCTATGCTTCCTTCCGTAATTTCAGCCCACATTATTTATTTCTGACAAATATATAAGTCCTTGGATCGAGCCATTTAATCGTCCCACCCAAAACTCCAATCGAGAGTTGCCTGCAACTTTGCAAGTATGGCTCAGATTTTCACTTAATTTTTCCGCGCTTTAATTTATCATGTTCTACCATTTCAGCCAAAAAATTTTGGCATTCCATATTCGTGTTTGCTCCTTCTCTAAAAGTACCATATTCTTAAGTTTAGCTCCAAAAATTGTGGAGCAAGTGAAGCGAGCAGGAGCAATTTTTGCCCCAATTGTCGCCTTAGGCTTAGACCATCAGCTGGCACCAATTTGATATGTACGGCAAGTCCAAATCAATAACCATCATGAATCGTGTATACCCTGCTTGAGCTTTGCTGCGTACCCGCAAGCATATATGGGCAGCACACCGAAATTCTAAGGTTCACATAATTTTTTCTCTTTTTTAGGAAAAGTTTATTTTTTCATAAATTTTGAAAAAAAATTGTATGCAAAAACCTCCATTTTTAACATTTCTACATTGAAGTTTCGACGTTAAAAAAGCGTAAAAACACTGTTTTTGTGGAAATTGAGAATAAAACTATATTAGAAAAAATGCCTGTTCTTGTTTCACATCTGCTTACTGTAGGCAGGCACCACGCACACTTCACCCGGCCAGCGGCCTGACTGGCTTGTGGCTAGTAGATGAAAATCGGGTTGGCATTTTTGACGCACACCCGACCCACAAGAGTCAGGGTACCAGCCAACCCGCATGGTTCAACTCGCAGCCCGCATATGTCGGGGGTCTATCCGACCCTAACCAGCCCGAAAAATCCGAGGATTTTGAGCAGTTTTTTCAGAGTCACTCGTAATGACAAGACAAAGTTCATAGATGGCCACAAAATTTGATTTTACGTATTTTTTAAGCGTCTGAATGGAAATTTTTTCGAATTTAACACTGAAAAATTCGGACCTAATTTTCTAAAGGAATAATCAGGCCTATTATAAACTGCGGAATGGGCGCTAAACTAAGATTTTGCCATCTTTGTCCGTTTTGGACTTTAACCGCAGCTTTATAGGAACAAGCAATAGGTACCCAAAGAAGTTAATTGATTCAAAGCAAAGCGGCTGAAAATGTGGTATTTATCACTACCCTCAATCGAATTTTACCTCTAAATAATTTCATCTGCCGGGAAATTTGGACTTTTTACTATTTTCAACTACAATCAGCGATTATGCAATAATACTAGTTAGTTAGGTACTCTTATTGGAATACAGTACTGGGTTGTTGAAAAATTGCGACCGAGTGAAATGCATAAGATGGAGTGCAGTCGATTCATGACAGTTGTTTTCAGGCGCTTTCGTGCAGAGTTGGAAAGAACCAAAATTTGAAACTTTCGAAATTTTGGTTTTTCTATGCTTTCCACACTAGAAATTCGTTCACGAAAGGTTCAAATGTTTTGATTTTCTGCAATTACGATATAAAAACGGATACAGGCGAACCGACGTCAGTGGTGGCGGCCATTAAATCACTAGTTTCATATATAATTCAGTCAAAGTTAATGTTAAGTATAAAACAAATTGTAAGGAAGGTAATGAAAACACTACCAGCGTTTTTCGTGTGTGCGTTATTATTACCCGTGCATGGTACCTGCTGGATGTGGGTTATATACAGGGGCGTAGCCAGGGGGCGTGGGGCCTCCCCCGAAATGGAAAAATGTTTTTCTTTTTCATTAGGGTCATTCAAAAGTTCTCAAAGTCAACTAAAAGGACAGCCAAAAATGCGTTTTTAGCACACTTTTTAGCTTCTGAACTCGAAATTTTCCGGTGCTTCGCGCCGGATTTCTTATTTTTCTATCTTTTTTCTCACCTTAGAAGCCCCTAATTTATTATTTTCTGCATTAGTTTTCTTTGCAAAATTGCAAAATCAAATGCAAAGAAAAGACTTTCGGAATGTTTTGGAGTTAAGCTTTAACTTCATATTTAGAAATTAGTAATTCCGATAGGTTAAAAGATAGATTTTTGATATCAAGTTTGAAATAGAACAAGAAAAGTTTTATTTTTTCAATTTTATCTTCACCATGGCATGATTTCAACGAGAAGCGCTCAAAAATGCCATTATTTCGTGTATCTCCAAATAATTCCTGAGACGTAGGACTTCAAAAATTTTGCCCCTCCCCTTGAAATAAGATCCTGATTACTAAATGATCTGGCTACGCATGCCTGATTATATGTATAACAACGTTTCACATTAGTAGAGAGTCGATTTGTTTAGGTACTGTAAATTCAAAATCTAAAGAAAACCAGCCGATTTTTTGCACCATAAAAAATCAAAAACCAAAAAACCATGCTCAACCAACCTACTTTTGTGGCTTCGAATGTAATTTTAAAAATCTGAAAATCTGGTTTTTAACCTGACTGAAAGATCTCAACTCGCACCCTCCAACCCTTGACCCGAAAAGTTATGCGTGTCCGCCAGCCCAATCCGACCCGCGGGTCGGGTTTTGCAGGCCGAGAGGATTGAGGTTGTTGGGTCTCGAAGTTTAATCTCTAGTGAAGTTAGTCATCCGCATTCCTCCTCAATATCCTCGACCTCGTACACCTCTCACTTCATTACTTACACATTGCGTCAAGTCATTCAGTCAGTACTCATATTCAGCTCATGTCCTGTCTTGTGCTTTATGTAATTGTGTTATTACTTTGTGTGATTGTGTCATTAATTTCCGATGAAGCCTTGTTTAATGTACAAAATGCGTTTAATGTGGTAGATATATAAGTGCAGTAGTTGATTTAAGTTAATTTTAACCGCTTCTTATTTATCAACTGTATACGTCATTTGTCCGTTTTGTCTGGAATTTACCTGTGCTTGACTGGTTTTGTCCGGTTTTATACGTTGGTTTGTCCGGTTTTATGCGTTGGTTTGTCCGGTTTTATACGTTGGCTTGTCCGGTTTAATACGTTGGTTTGTCCGGTTGGTCTGTTTAGAGTTGGCAACACTGCGACACATTCTGTGTATGGCTCTGGCTGCACGCATGCGCCCAGGGGGTGAGAGGGGTGCATTACTCCCCTGAGGTCCAGCTAGACCGGTACTGTCCGGCGATTTTGAGCAAACAGGTTTTGTTCTGCATTATTTTTGACATCAAAATCAGTAAAAATGTCAAAATTTTTCCAAGCGCTCCGCCACGGATTAGTACTTTTATATACTTACCGCAAAAAACGCTAAAAATTGAATTCATTTCTGTATTTTTCAGTGTTAAAAGTGATATAATGCAGTCAACATGGACTACAAATGCTTTTAAAAATGCTAAATTACTACGAAAAAATCGTTTTATAGGCTATTTTGACTATTTTGGTCGTTAAAACGACAGAAAATTTGCTTGAACGTTAAATTTACTGTTTTGGATTTCTGGAGATTTTACCCCCCTGCCGACCCTGTCCTTGTGCACCTATGCTCGGCCGGCGGTGCTAGTAAGTCACTAGGTTGGCAGTTAGTTCTTCCGTTTTGGCAATTTCTCTAATTTTGTGGGAGTTTTTCACCCTATTCTTAACCAAACTTGACTTAACTTGACCAAGACAATGTGTAATATCAATAACCTGCGCAAGGACTATAAAGGCGGTTTGCACTTGCCCATAGTCTAAGGTAAAAGTAATTTTCTCTAAACGACTGCTCATAAAATTTACCATAGTACTTATAACAGTTGACATGCGCTATGTGATGGCATCACTGGATCAGTTAACTCGGCAAAGCTAAAAATACCAAAGTCTTGCTTGAGTTTGAAAATGTACGTTTTGCAAATAGACTTTTAGCACATTTGTTGATAACTTCTTCTAGAACATTACTAGGATTGAAAATTCTCATGTTTTGCACGGATTTTCGGACCATTTTTTGGAGTGCAAAAATGGGTTAAAGAGAGCCAAAATTTCGAAACTTCCAATCGCTTTGCGCCAGGATTGATTTAATTTGACATTTGCTATTGATGCTAAGGCCGCGCCGCGTCTATCACTGCACTTTTATCGACAGCTTGTTCTTGAACTTCAATATGAATGAAAATTCTTATCTTCTGCACGGATTTCGGACAATTTTTGTGATGCAAATATGCTTTTTAGAGGTGAAATTTCAAAAATTTTCTAAGCGCTTCGCGCCATTTCGATAAATTATTGACTTTTTATTCTTTGATGAGTTGATGAGACCTCAGAAATCGGCTAAAGTACACTAGTGACACTGGCGTAGCCAGTTTGGGGAGGAGCAAGTTTTAGAATTTTTCAACATGGAGCTGTGCGGTTGTGTAATGCTGTTCTGTGACGATTTTTAGAGAATAAACAAGACTCGGCGCTTCGCGTTGATTTCTTCTAGTTTTGGCTATATCTTAACTTAATGACGACACAGAGCTACAAAAACGTTCGTCACCATGAGAAGATTACCTATTTGCAAACATTTCTAGTCAATAGAAATTAAAAAGTATGCAGAAAATTCGTATATATGACGTATATAGGTATTATATAGTATTATCAGCTATATACAATTCACATAACATACTATAAATATATATCATCATGGGCTCACGAGCCGAAATATAATTTTGGGAAAGTAAGGAAATGCATGAAAATTTGCTTATTTTTATTATAAAATCCTAAAATTTATGATGCTTTGCACCATAGAATCATTATTTTTCGTTAATTTAGGCCGAAGTCGGCCAAAAAAAGTCATTTTTCGTAGCTTGTTAGGAGAAAATAAATTTTTGTTGAAAAATTTTAAATTTTACGAGCTTTATGGATAGAGCATGTACGGAAACGTCAGAAAATGCACTTTATTTGGTGCCCCAGCAAATATATACCGAAACGTAAAGTCACCAATTTTGGACCGCCCCCTCCCCTTGAAAAATTCTGCATGCGCCCCTGTATATCATATATGTATTAGCATACCAGAAAAATGCATGTCATCACCAATAGCACTTGTAATTCAGTAATATATTGCAATGTTTATATTTAAATATTAAATTATAGCCAGCAAATCTATGGATTCATTTCAAATGATCTGAAATCATGTGCTCACATATTATACATACATACAAAATCCTAATTTGTCATAGTCTTATAGTTCAAGGTCTTCTGTGTAAATGCGCAAATACAATATGTACTGAAAATGTTTTGTCTTTTGCGCATAATAGATTTTAATATCTGTATGTACATAGCTCAGATACGCGTTTTGTATTCTAAAATTGCATGTTTTGACCTTAAGCAATATATATCCTTGGCTAACTTCTGAATCTCTGACAAAATGAATAAAATACAATAGTTAACAAGAAGGCGCGAAGCGCCATAGCAAGATATTTAGGTATTTTCAGTGCTTTAAAGCCGAATTAGCGGTATTTTTAGCAACACAAAAAACATATCAGATTAACGTAGAATAATTTTTACATTTTTACCACGTTATAAAAGTTATGCAAATGTATAGTTTCAAACAATAGTCAAATTGTTAAATTGGCATTAAGTGCCAAAATCTGTTGGCTGTTTTAGGCTTCTTTAGCTCATTTCTGTCGCTTTGTAGAAAGAAATAGCTGTGGTTATTTGACTGGCGCAAAGCAGTAAATTTTGTCGTTTTTGTCTTTTCAAGCTCAATCTTGGAAGTTACAAAGACATAATGCACATAAAATTTCTGCATTCGGCTGAATTTCGCACCTTTTCAGACTTTTATCGAGCAAAAAATCATTATACATACATACAAAAATGATCACAAAAAGATTTGTACAGCCAAGAAATCTCTGCTGAATATGAACGTTATGAGTTATTAAGATTTTGTAACAATACACTATTTTTTCTCATGATTTGCAACGCTACTCGCCATGCTTAATTCTCATTCGGCTTTTTCATTCCAACAAGGCTCACTCAAATAAATTCCATTCATCTGGAAATTTGTTAAGTATGTCATGGAATTAATCAAATCAACCTGTAATTTAAACATGGAACCATCAGTCATACACAACACTTGAATCGTTTTTGAAGACACTTGAATCGTTTTTGTTAAGAACCTTCCAATATACCTAAAGTGCAGACCCAGCGACCGGCCTATTTTTAGCTGGAGCTGGAGCCAGTTGCCCTCAGACCGGACGGGGCCAGGCGCTTGGTCGAATCACTATGCTGCACACTTTGTCAACTTTTTTACACAATCAGGTAGGCTCGTATCCATGAGAGGATAAGCGGGCACATGCCTTCCTCCCCTTTGAAGTGGAATTTGATAATGATTTCTTCCTTTTCTCCCCGCTTTGCTTTTTTAGCAAAAAAAAGTGCAATAATTTTCCACGCTTTGCGTTGAATTCCACATCTACTAATTGTAGAGCATTGTCGGCTAAAATGCAGAAATAATTAACAAATGGAAGTACTTGTTCAGTTTAGGTGGTATTTACAGGAGATCAAAAAAGTTTTCTGCAAAAATGACCAATTATAGTCCTAATTGACACGCTGATTGTGAACATGACATTCATTTTTTGAGCTAAAGGCTTATAAGTAATGATGTAAGCAAATTTAATTTAATTTACTTTGTAAAAATCACTGGCATTGTTATTACCAATGTCCTCCTAGGCTTAGACATAATTATGTGCAATCATATTGGTGCCAGCGCATGGACTAAGCCTGAGACAAATAAGCTAAAAATTGTTCCACTCGCATTGCTTGCGCTTCAATTTTTGGCGTATTTATGCCTTACGCTTAGCCATATCTGGCACCAATCTGAATTCTTAAGCGATTCAAGAATCTTCCCTAATCGTTAGTCAAACAAAGTATGTATGAAATGCATACATGTAACGGCCAGTGGCGGAACTAGGATTTTCCTAAAGGAGGCGCTATCCCAACTTTTCCAAAACAATCAAAAAAGATCCAAAAATTTGCCCCTAACGCGCGAAACTAACGTTTTTTCAGTGTTTTACACTGATTACTTTTACATAAAATAACTTTTGACGCTATATTTTTCTCAAAATTTTAAAATTTTCAACAATTTTGTGCAAAAAAATCATTAACTTTCTTTGGCTTTAATAATATTCTGGCGCGAAGCGCGGAAAATTCGGGAAATTTAGGCGAATAGACGTCTAGAAGCAGTGTTTTTTTTGTACAAAATCCGTTTGTGCATGTACAAAGATCGTCCCCAAAAGTCTTTGTACATTTTGTACGCACAAATTTTTAGGTACTATATAATATGGTACATTAGCGATTTTAGTTTGGTAAAAAACAGTTGTTCGACTTTTGGTCGTGTATTTTAGCTATAGTCCGTTTCATTTTACTTCTAGGTTTTTGAAAAAATTTGAAGTGCCTACAAAAATGCTTTAATCTAACGCCATCATTGGGATATTCTACGGTATATCGAGTCACAGTGAGACATGTGCATGTTGCAAAGCTGCAATCCTGCATCAAAATTTTCAACCATTTTTGTAGCCTAATTGCTGCAGACCCAATTTAAAAGAAAATCTCAAAGTATAATGAAACAGACTATAATTTATGGGTCTCTAAGGGCAAAAATCACTGAGAATCGTTGTAAAAAGCATCATTTTTCTGCTTGATTTCCGGTATTTATAGCATTCGATGCGAAACATCGAAATTTTAATTGAAAATAGAAGAAAGCTATGCAAGAATAGCTGTTTCTGCTGTTAAAATTGTTTTGAAACCTACATGAACAGATAATGGCTTCTAGGTCACCAAGAAAGTAAATAAATGTCATGAATAGGTATCATCCGGCGCGTAGCGCTGAAAAAATTTGAGAAATTATGGTCACTGACGGCCAAAAATCATTGCAAATTGCAAATCCATCTTTTATCTCGCCAAATATTTTTGGCCAATGGGCGGCGGCCCCCGCCCCCATTAATCCGCCCCTGGTAATGGCTCAAAATTTTAGGATTCCTGGCCAGTTTAAGGGGGATAAATGACCTCCAATTTTTGGCCAAAAACGGCCAGAATAACGCCTGACAATAGCCTAAAAATTCTTTTTTCAAAAACTCTGGGGGGTCAAAACTTTTCTGGCTCTGTGGGGATGGGGGACTTCCAACTTTGGGTAGGGGATCCTCCAACCCCCCTGTTACATGTTTGATGGAATGTCACAAATATATTGGTGCTGACTGCTGATACAAAGTGACAGGTTTATCAAATACCTAAATGGCTTATTAAAAACTCGTTAACTTTCGAAAGTGTCAGGATGTTGGTCATGTGGTTTAGCTTATCTATCTATAGTGCGAGAGGTCTCAGATTCGGTCCCTTTGTTTCTTTCGACCGTCGTATACACTTCTGAAGTTGTAGTGGCGGTTCTAAAATGTAGCATGAATACTGAAATTCACATAAATTTGCAGATACAGGGTGTTTAAAAAAACGGAACCCATATCCGACCTTGCAACTTTCTAACTGCTCGTTCAATTTCAATGCAAATTGCTTTAAACATCAGGCAAAAACCTTCGTAAGAAACTTGCAAAGTTTCGTATCCGTAGCTTGCTCTGTTCTTGGAAAACCCGCAATTGTGTAAAAGTCGTTTTTTCATTAAATACAATGCGTGTTAAGAAATAAATCACGTGTTTGCAACGTTGTAGCTTTTAATCGAGTAAACATTTTAGAATACGGTCTGCTCTATTAAAAAGCCTGTTTATTCAGCTGTAAGCCAGTAAAGTTTCGTACTATTTCGCTACTTGGTTCGAGAGCTTCCGCTAGAGGTCATTCATAAGCGTAAGCAACTCGCTTTAAAACAGGTTTGGTTATGTTGTCATTGCTGGCTGAATGGCCGAGTGAGTGACCTTTGGCGAAAGTCAATAGCTCTCGAACCAACAACCAAAAGAATACGAAAACTCAGAGGCAATTAGCTAGATAGATGAGGTTTTGATTAAAGCAGATCGTATTCCAAAATGTTCACTCGATCTGAAGCTACAACGTCGCAAACACAGGATTCATTTCTTACGACATGTTGTATTTGATTAAAAACACGACTTTTATCCAAATGCGCGTTGTACAATAACCAAAAAAGCGGTGAATACGAAACTGCAACTTCCTTATGAAGGTTTTATCTATCGATTAAAGCAATTCGCATTCAAATTGAGCTAGTCGTTCAGAAGTTACAAGGTCTGATATGGGTTTCGTTTTTTTAAACACCCTGTATAATATGATATACGCGTTCTTGTGAAAAACGGATATTATATTTGCGATCAGTGAGCCAGATATGACTAGAATCGGTCATTTTTGCAGAAAAATCTTTTACCTCTTGCACCACCTAAACTGAACAAGTGCCAATTGGATTCCTCATGAACAATGAAGTTTGTGTGTGCTGATGTACCATAGCATAGAACATGAAGAGATGTGGCATGGAAAAATAACTGGGAAGCTCTAGGTGCCTCGGATCAGGAATAACAGGGTGACGAATTTCGACACATTCTGCAGTTTTAAGAACGGCTTCAATTTAATTTACTCGAAAACAAAGGTTTTTAGCCGTTTTGATCAAAGAA
Source organism: Mermis nigrescens (assembly GCA_036768485.1). Taxonomy (NCBI): domain Eukaryota; kingdom Metazoa; phylum Nematoda; class Enoplea; order Mermithida; family Mermithidae; genus Mermis; species Mermis nigrescens. The sequence goes on along the minus strand of JAVLUZ010000245.1, from coordinate 4,053,657 downwards.
TTCAAAGAGTGAGGTGAAATAAGGCGAGAAAAATAAATTAAATAAAATATTTTTGTAATTTGTAGAAATTTCATTATTTTAGTTCTAATTTCTCCATTCTTCGGTGCGGATAATATTTATTTTGTTAGTATTACAATTTGGGCTAGGCTTAGGCTTATTTATGTGCGTATCAGTAAGCTCGAGCTGGTTTACAGAAATCTTCCGGTAAACCTTATCACTATTTGCCCACTGAGCGAGCGAAGTGAGAAAGGGGCTAGGCCTGTGGCGTGTTCCCCTGTATGAAATCTGAGATTGATTTTTTCCCTTGCTCCCTTTTTCTTTTTTAACCAAAATCGTGAAAAAATTTTGAAGCTTTGCGCTGAATTTTACAATTACCATTAGAATCTATTTAGTCCTAAGTGCGCGGTTTAAACACTACATTTTCAGTCTTTATATAATCTACAGCGTATTTTGAACCTACTTATGTCTTCTGTTATTCACAGGTTTTATGCTGAAAATGAGATTTGTTTAAGAAGAAAGAATGACAGCAATTTTTGGACGATAATTGTGAATTAGCGGATGAACTTTGACTATTTTCGGGGTGAATTCAGAACCGTGATTCGGTTGATTTTTTAAAAATTTTCGACGTCTCGATTCAAAGACAAGTGCATCTTTTTGCAAAAATTTCCGAGGCTCTGCCCTGGATTCCACTGGGCGCGCTTGAGCGCGCCATCCCTGACCCCTAGCACCAAAACGGATGGTTTCCATTGGATTCTCACCATATCAACCGGGTAGCAAATTTGCAAATCGAAATTTATCCTTTGGTCTCCCTGTGTTTCAAAAGAATTTGGGTCGTACTTTCTCGAAACAAAATACTAAAAATGATCACAACTTTAGAGGTTCAAAAAATTTTTTAATAAAAAAAATTGCAAAAATCTTTTTAGTAATAAAATTGAAGATTTTTCGTTTTCCGCGCTTTAATCGACTTTTTTCTTATAGTTCTTTGTTAAAAACGCCGAAAAATCCTGGTTTTCGAAAATTCCATATATTGGACATTGCTCCATTCTGTTCATTAATTGTTGTATATTTAGTCCCAACCACACCTGGGCGTGAGGGGGGATGGGGTATGCACCTTCTCCAGAGAAACCAAAATACTCCCCCCAGAATTCAGTTTTTGAAAAGGTGTTTTTCGTTTTTTCTGCAATTTTTTGATGCCAATGGATAGTGCTCGATGAGAAACGTCGAAAAATGGTGTATTTTCGCCCATACCACCATTTTTTGGGCCATTTTTTGACCTTTGAAAAATCTTGCAACCCCCAGAATTTTCTTGCTGCCCACGTATATATGGTACCATCTGCGCGCTTAAGACACTCCATATGTAATCTTTGTACATTTTAGCATCTACGTGTTCTCTTTTTGCATATTCTCTGCAGGAAATAAAATCCGCGTAAGAAGCTAGAATGATAGACGTTTTTTCGGCGATGATACATAATTTTAGTGATGAATTTGGCTATTTTCACACTGATTTCAAAACCAAAATCAGGTTGTTTTCATCAAAATTTTAACTTTGCGATCAAGCATGCATACGGTCCAAAGTTCTGGCAGGGGTAAATCGAGTTTCTTTAGGGGAGGGTGACAATTGATTAATTCTTACAATTATCTATGACGCTCAGGCACGTAGTTGTGGGGAATGGGGAGTCCGACCCCCCAAATTCGGACAAAAAACGGAAAAATATGTCTTTCACACGTTATTTTGTGCTATTTCTGAGCTTAGACCCCCCAAAATTGGTGTTGGTCCCCCCAAAATAGGAGGGCCAGCTACGTGCCTGATGACGCTAATGTGACAAATTCTATTGATTTTTTTCATATAGGTACATATTCTTGTTGTTTTTTACCCTCCCCTATCTCATGAAGCGTAAAAACGCTTTCATCCCTATATTTTACTCTTCTTGAATATTCTTGATTAGGTTTGCACGAAAACAGGTAATAATAAGAACGATGGAATGACTTGGTCTATCAAGTATGCACAAAATAATGGATGAAACGTGTCTGAATAAATGAATGGACAGTGTACAACTCGAAAGAAATATTTGGCGCTGAGTGCCAAAAAATTTTTTAATTAAAAATGCTAATATTCTCATGTTTTCATCCAAGAAAGCCTTTGTGCATGGCGCTAATGACTCGAATTTTTCTGTTATTGCTGAACCGGTTCCCTCGCGCCATGCTAAAAAATCAGTTATTTCGAGTATTTTTAGGAATTTTTTTTAAATTTTCAATAATTTTTGGCCTTCATTTTGCTTCCCATTTTTATCATTCTCTGAGGGCCTAGACCACGCATGGACGTGGGGTTTGGAAGGCATACAACCACTAGCAGAAGGTGAAATCCCTCCTCCCCATGCAGATTACTGAAGACGCCCAGGATTCTATTTTTAGTGACATTATTCGCGATTTTGGGCAATTTCTGGTTATTTCACCCACCGTGCAAAATTTTCTTCCTGCCCATCTGTTGTCTAGACCCGCTAATCTCTCCCTTACGTGCATGTCTGGTCGTGAGACCATAGATGCACGGTTTGTCCGATCTGAGGTACAAGCAAGTTCGGGGGTCCAAAATATATGATTTTTTTGACAAAAATGACTTTAGAAGCGGATACAAATGCTAAAATAGCGTTAAAACTACGTTATTCGACTGTTTGTGGACAACTTCCACCACTTATGAAGAAACATCTATTTCTCGCCTTCATTCCGCTTCAAATTGTGTTCAACTGAACTACTTAACTGACAGCAGATCGCTCACAAAGGACTTTTCTAATTAGAAATATTGTAATTTAGTCTATTTTTGCATGAAATCTAACCATTTTTATTGAATTTGGGCTTAGTATTTAAACACTTAATCAGTACGAAAATTTTTAAAAGTTAAAGCCATGGGTAGTAGTGTTTCCACCAGAAAAGTTTTCACCCCACCAGAAATTTTTTCAGCCCCAGAATTCGCGATTTTCCGGAAAATTCCAAAAATTCGTAGGAAAGGTGCCGATCTAAACGTCTTTAGCCATCTGTTAGCTCAAAAACGTCATATTTTCGCGCCATAGACTCATTTTTTGACTATTTTGCTCAATTAAATCGAATTTTTTGATATTTTTTTCGCATTTTTTCAATGTTTCTACATACCTGCAAGAAACGCCAAAAACTGATGTTTCTGACGCATATTATACATGCACATCCCCACTGGAGGGTCAGCCAGACGGGTGCTGTCCAACGATTTTGAGCTGTCGGAATGTTTTTCGTATCATTTTCGAGGTCAAAAGCAGTAAATGTCAGAATTTTTCATTACTCTTTAGCCAAAAAGCGCTTTAAATTGATTAATTTCATGTATTTTTTAGTGCTTAAAGTGATATAACGCAGTCAAAATCGACTTGAAAAGCTTCGGAAAATGCGAAATTACCACGAATAGACATTTTATAGGCTATTTCGTCCATTCTGATCGTTAAAACAAAAAATTCATGAACGTTAAATCTACTGTTTTGGATTTCTGTGATTTCCCTCTCCTTCATGCCGACCCTGACCCACTGATCGGACCGAGGGTACTTTTGGACCCTCAGCCTGTGCCCAGGCGAGGCCGAGGGCACGCCGAAGGTCAAGCTTATAAACCTAATCCATAAATAGTGCATCTTAGAATATTTTTGATTCACATGAGCTGAGAATAATCGTAATATTAAAAGCTTTCTCGAACTAAAACAAATGCTTATTGCTGTTAGCCGAATTCTTATTTCAATCTCATGAATCAGATAATTCATCATTAAAATCTAGATCATCTGAATCAGAGTTAGCCTCATCCATTTCGCCCTGTTGTGCTACCTGTCATCGTCGTCGTCATCCTTTATCAGATTATTTAAAGTCGCACTATTATAACCAACTGGTCTACAAAAGGGAGTTTTCGAACATTTTATGGTAGCGGACGAGTGCATTAATTAATTAATTAATTAATAGTATTACATTTTTAAATAATTATTTATGGTAACTTTTGATGAAAAGAATAACAATAAGGGCAACGGAATGACCTTTAATATCAAATTTATACAAAATAATAAAGAAAGAATATCTGGATGAATGAATTGAACAGTCTACTGCTTTAAAAATAACTACACATATACATGTACTTGAAATTACACTATCAGACATCGTTTGACGCTTTTTTATGATTCAGCAATTGGTTTTGGTCAGAAATCGCCTGAGGGTTTGCCTTCCAAAAGTCCTAGTAGGAGATATCCCCCAGTGTGCATGTGTGGCTTAGACTACATTCGACTAATTAGAGAGTAGAATAAATGGCTGTGAAATAAAGCGTGATCCCATTTCAGTGATTGTGCATCGTGTCTGGTGTAAACAGAACATCGAAGAGCAGTGTAAATTGATTACACGCGTTCTTTTCCAACATTTAACGTTTTACGTTAACTTTTTGCGTGTTATAAAAAGTTGACTAATTTGAGAGGAGCTGAGAGTGGCGATGTACTGTAGAGCGATTGAAATGTGGCAAATTGCCACAGTTCGTCCTTAGCGAAAATTTCGTCTGTCATTCTTTCTTTGGAATTTGCAAAAATTACTCTCTAGTCCAGTGTTTTTTTTTGTACAAGGTCCGTTTGTACATGTACAAAGATGGTCCCCAAAAGTCTTTGTACATTTTGTACATGCAAATTTTTGTGTACTATAATATAGTACAGTAGCGATTTTAGTGTGGTAAAACAGGGTTTTCGATCTTTGGTAGTGTATTTTAGCAAATTTCTAGGTTTCTGACGCCAAAAATTACTAAAAATTATCTGAAAACGGCGCGAAGCGCCGAAAAATGCTGACATTTTTCCATTCTTAATGCAAATTCTGTCATTTTAAAGATATATAGGACAAATAATTTATCAGTTCGGAGCGAAGCGCCGAAAATTGTGGGAATTTTACATCTTTTTACAGTTTTTGTCTTCCTAAAAATCTTTGTACATTTTGTATACACAAAATTTTTGGGTACTATAATATGGTACAGCAGCGATTTTAGTGTGGTAAAACAGAGTTCTTCGACTTTTCGTAGTGTGATTTAGCTAATTTCTGGGTCTCTAAGGGCAAAAATCACTAAGAATCGTCTTAAAACGGCGCGAAGCGCCGAAAAATTTGACATTTTTACTTTTGAAATGCAATTTCTGCCATTATAAAGATATATAGAACACACAATTACTCATTTCGGCGCGAAGCGCCGAAATTTTTTCGAATTTTAGACCTTTTTTGCAATTTTTGGCTTCCCAAAAATCTTTGTACATGTACAAAGACGGTCCCGAAAAGTCTTTGTACATCGGGAAAAATCTTTGCCGAGTACAAAAAAAACCGTGCTCTAGTCTACACAACAGTTTAAATTCTTTTTATCCATTTACTTTATAATGTCTTAAAATTTGTTCATCACGCATCTGAAACATTAATGCATCAGTTTATTATTTTTTAAGACGTCACTTACTCTATGGAGTAGAAGTTTGTGTGATTACTAATGTCGTTCAATAAGGTTGTGTAAAAAAGTTTGTGTGTACAAAATGTCCAAAGACTTTTAGGGACCATCTTCGCATATGTACAAACGGACGTTGTAAAAAACACTGGGGAGCAGTCAGCCCTTTCTAGGCAGGTATGTGAGATCATTGAACTTCAGTTTTGGTCATATCTGTCAAAAATGACTAAAAAATGGCAAAGAGCAAGATTTTTTCAAAAATGAGGCGATAAAAACTTTCTAATTTTCAGGGGTGAGCTAATTACCGACTTTACTTGTGTCGTTCTTATTCTGCGTGTAGCCAGAAAATATGATACATTTTGGTCCTGTTAACCCGCTAAATGCGATTGAATGATGTCAAAAATGATCTGAAAGCATTGAAATTTTTGACGAATTCTTGCATATTTAATTGATAAAGTGACGAGGCGAGTCGAAATGGCTGAAATGCAACTTAAAATGCACAAATATTAAATATTCAACAAATATATTTAACTTATTCAAATTTAATTTTAACCCTCAGCGCCTCGGCACTTTTCAGCTTCGCCCCCGGCGCTGAGGCCGAGGCTCCAAGAAATTCCGAGCTTTGCCGAGGCCGATGCCTCGGTCCGATCACTGCCCTGAGCCTTGTGCATCCATGACGCGTATCCATCTTTTTTTAGCCCAAAACTGGCACTTTAACTTCTCGCACATCCCTCCTGCAGCTCCCATGCTGTAGGCGGTGCATGTCTGGTTGGAGCGAAACATGGGCGGTAGACAAGGGGGTTGTTATTTTATTCATCTGACTGTCTCAAAAATTTTACGTTTAACGCAGTGATCGACTGTGCTGAAAACTGGCCCGGACCTGGGCTTATTCGTTTTAGGAATAAACGTGCATCAAGCCTTGCTTCGGGGGGGGTTTCGCTAAATTTTTGAAAATTCAAAAATAATAAAACCCCCAGAAGCGAATTTGTGTCGCTATTTCTAGCAATTTTGTTTAGTACAATGGCGTGCCACCAGAATCAAATTTCTAGTGCTATTTTTAGCAATTTCGCCCCATTGAACCCTCCCAGAATTTTGTTGCTGCCCATTTGTTGGATGACAATGTGATATTATCATAAAAACTAGTATTTCGTATTTAGAAATTGGAAGTATAAATTTTTCAATTTGTAGATTGACAGAAGACATTTCGATTGGGGCTGCTACTGATAGCGGATTAGTGTTACTTAGCTGGATAATATTCCTAAATATTCATCAATGTCTTCACACACTCCTAAAGATGCAAAGGCTATGGCAGCTATATTGAAAGATGTTGGCGTGCTTGAGTATGAACAAGAATCATTAATCAAATGCTTGAGTTTTCGTATCGCTATATATCGGATATTTTGGACGACGCTAAGCTGTATTCCGAGTATGCCAAAAAGAAGCACATAGACGCCGACGATGTAAAGCTGGCGATCCGGCTAAAGGCGGATCACGTGTTCAGTGGTCCTCCTCCTAAAGAACTGTTGATGGATCTGGCCAAGGAAAAAATGCTCAACCGCTGCTGGCGCTGAAACACCAATCGGGCTTCCGATTGCCGCCTGATCGTTATTGCCTAATACAGCCTAATTTCAGGCTTCGAACTGGAACTGGTCACACGCTCGTAACGCCCGGCCAGCAGAGCTTTCCCGATCATCAGCAGCAGTTTGCTGTCGCTGGCGGCTCTCATCAATCCTCCAGCTCGTCCTTCAGTGCCTCGACATTTATGCCGCAAACAAAATCTTCAACCCAATTTCGTGTCGTGAGTCAGCCGACCAGTGTTTCGCAGGATGGGGCGAGCGGTGCTACCGCGTCAACGGCGGGCAGTCTTACTGGTCGGAAGACTCCGCCGCCGCCATCACAGACTGGAGGAGTTAAGAGGAAGTTTGAGGAACTCGATGAAGATTATGATGGCTGAATGAAAACGCGTAGCAGTGCAGAGAGGTGGTCTCTATCGCTTTATTTCTTTGTTGTGTACCTATGTCGTTTTAGTATAAACTTTGTTTTTATCTGATAATAAAATTTCGCATTGTTTGGGATCATTTAAAGCACGTGAGAACGCAAAAGTTAGATCACCCGTCATTAGATAAGAGTTTGCCATGCTTGTTTACGCGGGATGCAGCGGGTGGACTTTCGGAAGAGCGGATACGGGTGTCACGCGTGAGCGTGGGGTATACAACCCCAGAGGGCCGGAACCCCCCCCAAACCGAAATACCACCCCAGAATTCAATTTTTTAAATTTGTTTTTCCGCAATTTTCCGATGCCAATGGATATTGCTTGATGAAAACGTAGAAAATGGTGTTTTTTTCGCCACACCACCATACATGGGCAGCAAGAAAATTCTGGGGGTGCAAGATTTTTGAAGGTCAAAAAATGGCCTTAAAAATGGTGGTATGGCGATAAAAACACTATTTTTCGACTTTTCTCATCAAGGCACTATCCATTGGCATCAAAAAATTGCGAAAAAAACGAAAAAATTTCAAAAATTGAATTCTGGGGGGATATTTTGATTTCTGGGGGGGTATTTTGGTTTCTGGTGGTTGCATACCCCCAAACCCCCACGCCCAGCTGTGCACACCACTATTTTAAACACCATTTTTGACCTTTTAAAAACCTTGCACCTCTCCCCATAATTTTGGTGCTGCTGCCCACCTATAGTGCGGGTGCGGGTATCAAAATATTGTGATAGCGGGTACGGGTAATGATTCTCATAAATAGTGGGTGACGGGTATTTCCCATAACGTAGGAAGACGTCTTGTATGCGGCTTCTTCAATGAATATTAGTCACGTTAATCTAATGAATTATTTTTCATTCTTTTAACTTCCTTGCTTATTGGTTTTAGTTTTATTTTTAATTCTTAAAATTCTTTTAATTTTCTCCTTCCTTCATTAGTGTGCTTGTTTTACCTTTTCCAATGCGATTTGTGGTAAGTATGTAATAATATATGTAAACGCAGGCCCGTATCGGGGAATTCTCTCCTGAAAATTTTTCTCAGAAAAACTAGGTTTTTGACGTATCTCAGCGTCAAAATGCTCAAATTTTAGGTGCTTCGCACCATTAATTTCATCAAAATTACTGCGTACTATGTATTTATTTTTTTGAAAGAAAATTATCCGTGAAATCAAATTTATTTTATTTCTTCTCTTCAATCAGAGTGCAGAAATTGAGTATAGCAGCATAAAAACATAAAAATTCCGGATTAAATGCTCATGAGTACTTTTTGCTTTCTAAATCGCTTAAAAACTGCTCAAAGTCAAGCTTGACATGGAGGACATGTCAATTTTTTTCCTGTCGCTTCGCATCAGAGTATTTTGTTTTCTCTGTTGTTTTGTTTAAATACAAAGATTGTGTATAAACGCATAAGTTGAACATTTTTTAATGGATTGAATCGTAAGAAATCAATAATATGCAGACAGTTTGAACGATAGATTTCGTGCATGACTATCAAGTTAAGCGAAAATTTTTGGACTTTTTTAAAGTTTTTCTCAGCCATTGTAAGAGAGCTCGTCGAGAAACGTTCAAAAATGCTTTTATATTGACCAACTCTGATAGTTCTTGAGATATCCGACTTTAAAGTTTGTAACCCCTCCTCCCTGAAAAAAAAATGCTGGATACGGGGCCGTGCATATTTCTTCAGAACATTTCTAACCGTAGAGAAATGTGAGTGGAGGTTTAAGTTTGGGGGAAGGCCTTATGAGAATAACAGATTAAAATGCGAATAAGAAAATACTGTCGCAAGATTCAGCTAAGCATTAGGAGAGGAGCATTTCAATCGGTGATTTTTACACGGCAACCATTCACACACGCGCAGCTGAAATGGTAAGTCATTTAAGATCGTTGCATTAAGACACATGACTTATGCGCTGAAATTTCTTCTTAGGTACATACGAAGATACTTAAGCTATAAGAAAGCACATTCCTCCAAACTTATATTTACTGTTAGCGTATAGCAGCAAATTTGTACATCTTTGTCATGCATGGGCAGCACCAAAATTCTGAGGGTGCAAGAGTTTTTCGAAGGTCAAAAAATGGTGTTATGGCGAAAAACACCGTTTTTCAACGATTCTCATCGAACACTATCCATTGGCATTAAAAAATTGCGAAAAAAAAACAAAAAAATCAAAACTGAATTCTGGGGTGTATTTTGGTTTCTCGGGGGGTGCATACACCCCAAACCCCCAACGTCTAGGTGTGATAGTTACTCTTATTGTGAGAAGAACAATCCGCGCGAAGCGCTAAGAATTTCGATGATTTTCATGGTGAAACGGGCACTTGAGACTAAATCGCGCATATGCCTAACAACTTTTGTATTTATACTCAATCTTTGTGTTTCAAACAAAACAGACTATAATTACTCCAGCGCGAAGCGCCGGAGAAAGTGACGTGTTCTCTATGTCTTACTTGACTATGAGCAGTTTTGAGCGATTAAAGAGGAAAAAGTGCGTATAAACATTAAATCCGGGGCTAAGCGCCAGAAACATTTTTACGTTTCTATGCTGCTATACTCAATTTCACACCTTTCTGAAGAGGAGAAATGTAATAAATTTGGTTTCACGGATAATTTTATCTCAAAATATCTGTATATTCTAAAAAACTTTCAGGGGGCAATTATCCCGTTTATACTCTGGACAGTGGACACAGGGCTCAATATATATGTATATTTCTAATTATCATTTACACTTTCTCGTTCTTGCAGCCATTGCACTACCTATGCAAGCAACTGACTTAATTTCCGTGTTTGCTCTTTAGTTGTATAAAGGAACAAAGAAAAAGTGGTTTCAATTTTCTTAGTCTCGACGCTCACCATCGGGTGCTTAAGGCCATGGTCGGTAGGATAAGGGTGCTGCAATCCAGAAAATCCAAAACGGTAGATTTATTGTTCACGATTTTTGCTTTTGAACTATCAAGTTTTTTTGCTTTTGAACTAATTGCCTTCGTTTGAGGGTTTTTCGTTTTAATACGCATTTTTGAAGCATTTTTAGTCCATTTTGACTGCAATACATCACTTTTAACACTAAAATATGCAAGAATTGGATCGCAATACTGCGCTTTTTTTGGTAAGAAGTACATAAAAATAGTAATATGGCGTGAAACGCCTGAAAGGTTTTTGATTATTTTTACCACTTTTGACCTCATAAATGATGCAAAAAGTAACATCAACTTCAAAGTCGCCGGGCCTGTCTGTGACCCTCCAGGGTGTAATACCCTCCTCACCCTCCCCTTATGTGCGTGTGTGACGCTCAACGAAATTTAATTTGGCATATCTTCTGTGAAATTTCCACTCACGTTTTGTACTTCTTGTTAACGATTTCCATACTTTTACGTATGTTCTTCAGCAGGCACGTATCTCTAGGGGAATGGGGGTTCGAACCCCTCAAATTTCAGGAAAATATAACTTTTTAAACGTTATTTTGTGCTATTTTTGGCCTTTCTGGGCTTGGTCCGCCCCCCTCCCCCAATTTGTGCTGACTGGTCCCCTTCCCCCAATTAGGACGGCCAGCTACGTGCCTGCTTTTCAGAAGCCCATTATCTATCCTTTGCTTTGCATGAATGCTTCAAAATTATAGTCAAGTCTTATCGGGAACTTTTATCAAAACCTTGAAGAACTTTAAAGGCATTTATAGTTTTGTTGATTAATTTAATCACACAAATAATATACATTCAAGATAGAAACTGTGTCTAATCCTGCTTTCATGTGAGAAGTAGGTTTGTCAATGGAGCACCCTGGAGTGGTCCTGGCAGTGGGACGGCACTGTATCTAAATATAATTCTCTGTACATCGTTATGAGTAGGAATTAGGATTTATTTGACAAATTGTCTTCTTAAAATTAAAGCTATATGCTAATAAAGACTACAGTTTGGAATAGATTTTTGTATTCAATTTTAGTCTAAAATTCTTTTCCTTCATTTTTTCTTTGGATTACATAGTTAATAATCTTTCATACCCGCCAGTCACTGTTTTATGACATTGATTCCACGGATACGGTTATTAAAATTTTGCAATACCGGGTATGGGTACTAAAAGTGGCGGGTAATAGTGGATGCGGGAATCCGCTGCATTCCTGCTGTTTGCAGCCCGTATCCAGGGAATTCAACAAATGGGGGAGGGGCTACATATGGGCGTGTGGCGGGAAGGATTTGAGGGTATGCATTCCCCCAGAAGCCAGCGCTCCCCCTTCCCCAGAAGCCAAATCCCCCAGAATTCAATTTTTGGATTTTTTGTTTTCTGCAAATTTTTGATGCCAATGGATAGTGCTTGATGAGAAACGTTGAAGAATGGTGTTTTTTCGCTATACAATCATTTTTACGACCATTTTTTGATCTTTCAAAAATCTTGCACTCCCTCCCAGAATTTTGGTGCTGCCGACCTATGGAGGCGGCGGGCGGGCAACGGTAGGTAAGGTCTAACATAAATCGTTCCGTGTCTCTGAAAACTCATCGGATGTTTGCCGTTTTCGATATGCTCTATCCATTAAATTCATAAAACCTGAACTTTTTGAGATAGTTTTTTCACTAAAAATGCTATAAAAAGGGCCGAAAGTTTAATGATTTCTTGACAAATGCGTGCAATTTTTCCCACCTGCCCGTGCATTATCTTGCCTTTCAAGCAAAAAATATAATTGAGCTTTACAAGCTGCAAAACTAACAAATGAGTCTTCTATAAATGCTAGAAAGTCTAAAGATTTTGCGATTCTCAAGCTACCTTCATATGTGTTACCTAGTATATTTCGGCATACGGAAGGTACGCCTTCAACATTTCGCCCCCGACGTTTCACCCTCGCAACTATTGCCCCCACATTTCGACCCAAGCATGTTTCGTCCCCCCCGCCCCGCCCAATGAATAAACTGCACCTATCAATATGTGATCCAGAATGATTTGGCGCGTTCGATGATTAAGCTTTATATAACTTACCTAAACACATTTTTGGTTTTGTAGTTATGTATATTTTTATCGCAACCGGTAAGCATTGACCACCAATATATGCTTTTGTTGGGTAGCGAATTAACGGAGAGCGAAGGGATTGACCAAAAATAGTTGATGAGATAAAGAATGAATACCGTCAAACGGGGCTACTTGAGACAGCAGGGGCTACTTGAGACACTTGATAGAAAAATGATTGTGCTGTATTTAATGTACTCTGTTTGCAAGATATTTCTTATGAAATAAATTCTTTATCAGGTAGTTTGATGTCCTCTTTCTAATGGGATCATTTGCAACTCACAGTTTTTCATGTGTGCCTTGAAAACTAGGTTTACATAAGTCAAGAGCAATCAGATGAATTTTTCATGTAGTCAGACTTTCAATTTTTCCCAAGACCTCATGAAACCACTTGAGGTTTACTCTATTTTTTCTAGCGAGGAATTTCATGGTCTTTGATGTGGTATTTATCTCATTGCTGTCATGTCACTATTTCTCGAGATATCATAGATGTCTCAAGTAGCCCCAGCATTCAGCTGAAAAGTGTGGCTACTTGAGACAGGCTCAAAAAACATCATTAAGACTCTTGTCTTTTTAGATGCGTAATTATAAGCGTAAATTAGGCGCTTGCGCTTATCGAAATTATTCTAGATCAGATTTAGATGAAGCTTTACAGTCTCTTAGAGATGGTATGTCACTCAGGGATGCAGCTTCAGCTTATGGAATCTCATGTGCAACACTGGCTCGTAAATTGAAAGCCCAGAATTTGAATGCTCCAGGACACTCGACTGCTTTATCAGTGGAAGAAGAATCTCTCTTGAAAGATTTCATTATTTTAGTTGCAAACTGGAGTTTTCCGATGACCAAGAACGATCTTCGTTACTTTGTTAAGGACTATCTTGATCGAAAATGCGTTGCTATCTCTGCTTTTCCAAATAATTTGCCTGGTGAAGGCTGGATTGAGAATTTTATCAAGCGAAACAAGAAATTCCTCAACACACGGCTGGCCAATAATATCGAAAGAAAAAATTTTTGTGCCTTTCTTGTCATGCCTTAGTGCAATTTCTCTTAAATGCAACTTATTTCTTCTTATAGTTGCTAAGTAAAGCTTTAAGAAGACATAATTCTTTTTTAAAACAACCCATGTGTCTCAAGTAACCCATCGAGATAATAATATGATCACCGAAAATCGTTCTGGTACTTTCATCACAGGGTGTCTCAAATAGCCCCAACCTGGGGGCTACTTGAGACACCAACTTTGTTTAAAAAAATATTTTTCCCCACTACACCAATTGATTTGGTGTTTTCAACACTAACAGCCGAACCTCTTATGAGTAATTTTAAAAAAAGATTAGTAAAATCTGACAAGTAATCACTGAATAAATCAAATTTCCCTAAAGCAATCTATCCAAAATCGTCTCAAGTAGCCCCGTATGACGGTATGTATGAATGTACTTTACAATGATCTGTGGTCATCAATTATCGTAATTTCTCAAATTTTTCCACTTTCTCGATGCTTAAAGCCGTATTTTTCAGTTTTCTTCCATTTTAGCATGAATTCTAAACATTTCCTACGCCTCGTCTTAAGGATTCGTTGTTCAATGTTCTTGTTTACTTTCTGCCTTTTATCCTACTCAAAACAGCTCAAATTTGAGTTTTATCATGACAATGTGGAACATGGAATTTTTCCCGGCGCTTGGCGCTGGGTTTATTGTTTGTCTATGTTTTTGTCTTCCAAAACCATTTAGATTTGAGCTGGACATGTAGCCAAATTTTTTTCGGGCGCTCTGCGCGGGTGATCATCATCTGTATTGTTTTTCTCTGTAGAGCACAATGATTAAAAAATACTCAGACAGGAGGTAAGAAATAATTTGTCGATTGAATGATGATTATAAAGCAGTTGTGCAGACAGCTTGAATGATAACTTTGCTATATATTAATATGATATAAAGTGAAACATTTCCGAATTGCTTTTAAAATATTTCTGCATCATCGTATACAGCTTTCCAGGATACGCTCAAAACTGATTTCATTTTCTCCCATCTAATATTTATCGTGATATCTGACCTCAAAATTTTGCCACCTACCACCGAAATATCCTGAATTTGAGCCTGCTTGTACCTACGATACCATAGGCGTAGCCGGGGAAGGGCTTTGGGGGCACATGCCCCCCCGAAATTTTCAGAAATTTTGTTGATTTTTCTAGTGTAATAATTGTGTCCAGAAAATTGAGTTCAAAAAGGCAAAAACGTCAAAAATTCTCTTTATTATATTTTTTGATATATAGATCCAATGAGTTCAAAAGCTTGAATTAGATAAAGTAATCGATCAATTCACATCACTTTAGTGATTTATTGCTCTATCTGTTCGTTGTATGAAACTGCGCATGTTTGTTCAGCATAACAGTAAATGTGCGAAAATGATTATGTATACCAGTTTGTCTATTCTTTGCTTTAATTGTCTTTCTTTACAATGACACATAATCCTATTTTAAATGGAAGGAATTGCCAAATTTTCTTGTGTTTTTGCGCATTTTCTGTTTTCTGAACTTTATCTTGTTAATAAGAAGACCACAAATGGGTCTGAAAACGAAAAGGACTTAGCAGTGGTCGAAAGATGCATTTCAGCTCAGAAATCTTGTTTAATGTAGGAGTTCATGAATTTTAAGTGTTTTGGGCTTAATTCAGAACCGAGATTTGGCCGATTTTCCGAAAATTTTAGCGATATTATTTAACATTAAAGTGCTTTTTTTACAACATTTCCTAGGGAACTGCCCTGGACCCCGCTGAGGGGGGCGATTGAGCGCGCCACCGCGAACCCCCCAGCCGTAAAATCTCGTTGTACATGTGCAACGAGATTTTTGAGAGAACAAAAATGAAAAAGGGTTCGCCGGAATTAATTTGTCCGTTCTCTATGATTTAAGCGGTATAAATTGAGGTTAAAGAGCTAAAACGTCAAAATTTTCCGGCGCTAGCGCCACTGGTTATCGTTCTTTCTTCATTGTAAAGCTTCAGCATTGCGTTTAATAGCCTAAATCAGGCGAAATATGTAAGTACAGGGTGGTTAATAATCTTTTGCTAGGGGGTCAGTGCTATAACTATAGAACATGGGATCAAACCAAATATACCATTGGATAGAGAATTTAAAACGGAATTTATTGATGCCAAATTAAAAATCAGTGTACCTAAGACCGGCAAGAGAAATAGTTTTTGAACGATCTGGGTATGAACACAATTTATAAATGTCGATTTCCGATACTTATCAAAATATTTTTCACGTTTCTGTATAAAGTTCTATATCTATACCAATTAGGTCGTATTTTCGGTCTGAAAAATATTTGGTCGTTGGTCAGACTGTTTTTGTTCACGACAAGGCGCTTTGCATGCGAGCTAATGCAACCCAATATTTCTTAAAACAATCAAACGTCCAATTTTGAGGGTAACGATATTTAGCCCGAAAATTCACTCAACTTAAATGCCGCCGAAACCATTGGGCCATTCATAAAGATGAAGTCGAGGCGCAAATACTTGCTAAAATCTGACTGGTCGATTATCATATGAAATTTTGCACAGAAAGTATGAAAATATTTGGAAAAGTCTTGAAAATCGACGTAGTCTGTTTATTGGTATGTGTTCATACCCAGACCAGTTTGAAAGCTGTTTTTCGCACAAGCGATAGGCATACTGATCATTAATCTGGTATCAATAAATTCCGTTTCACATTCTCTATCTAATGGTATATTTGGTTTGATCCCAAGCCTTGTAGTTATAGCGCTGACTCCCCTAGCAAAAGGTTTTTAAGCACCCGGTACTTCGCAGGTTAGAAGCTTAAACTGTCAAAATTGTTTTGTACAAATTTGATAATTTTCTGCTCTGACAGAATATTAGTATTCACAGACTACAAAATGTTAATGACAGTAAAACATTACTAAATTCCTTGGTGCCTTGCGCCGCTTATGATTTCCGAACTGTTTGTCAATTAAAAGACCGTGAATTCTACATGAAAGTAAAAATTTCAAAAATTTTTGACGTTTCGCTCTGATCAACATTTTTGTATTTCTGATTGTCAGAAACCCACAAATTAGCTGGGCTACACTACTAAAGGTCGAAAAACTCAGTTTTATTATAGGTACCTACATAACGTTACTGGCATTCAATGCAAAATAAGTCTTAAAAATTTTTGTGTATGCTCCCCCCGAACCAAAATCCATGGCTACGACTCTGTACGATACTGACGTATTTAGTTCTTAAATTTTTAAAAGTTTGTAATAATTAGGCTTTGGTACTACTATACATGTGCAGCATAGGGGTATTACATTGGTTTGTGTCCACGTTCAAATTTTCTTGCATTATCAGGTTACTGTCATACGTGGGCAGCAAGAAAATTCTGGGGGGTGCAAGATTTTTGAAGGTCGAAAAATGGTCTTAAAAATGGTGGTATGCATACGTGGGCAGCAAGAAAATTCTGGGGGGTCCAAGATTTTTTGAAGGTCAAACAATGGCCTTAAAAAGGGTAGTATGGCGATAAAAACACCATTTTTCGACGTTTCTCATCCAGCACTATCCATTGGCATCAAAAAATTGCGAAAAAAACGAAAAAAATTTCAAAAATTGAATTCTGGGGGGGGGTATTTTGGTTTTCGGGGGTCCAGACCACACATGGGCGTGGGAGGGATCTGGGGGGTCTGGACCCCCCGAAACCAAGATCCCCCCAGAAATCAAAAGACCCCCCCAGAAATCAATTTTTGAAAATTTTTTTCGTTTTTTTCGCAATTTTTTGATGCCAATGGATAGTGCTTGATGAGAAACGTCGAAAAATGGTGTTTTTATCGCCATATCGCCATTTTTAAGGCCATTTTTTGACCTTCAAAAAATCTTGGACCCCCCCCCAAATTTTCTTGCTGCCCACGCATGGTCAGACCCCCTCCACGCCCATGTGTGGTGGTATGGCGATGAATAGCTTACCATTTTTTGACGTTTCTCATCAAGCACTATCCATTGGCATCAAAAAACTGCGAAAAAAAAAACGAAAAAAATTTCGAAAGTTGAATTCTGTGGGGGTATTTTGCTTTCTGGGGAGGTGCACACCCCCACGCCTAGATGTGGTTACTACCCACTTTTTATTAGATACACATGCATGCATATACATCTGGTATTTCTGGATAGGATAAACAAGGTTGTAAAGCACCTGATAATGCAACAAAAAAATATTTTGTCAGGTTGTAGAAGAAGCTTGTAAATCCCAAATACCCAGAGAACAAATAAGCTCCAAGCCAAAGTAGTTATTTTCGCATCCAAGTTAAAAACATACAGCTGACTGACGAAATCATGGCTGTTGATCCCGGTATGTTCGAATTGTGCGCAGGAATTGCTACTGAAGAGTTCGCTACACAATTTGCACCGGAACAGGGATCAGCAGCCATAATTTTGTCAGTCAGCTGTATGTTTTTACTTGGATGTGAGAATAAATACTTTGGCTTGGAGCTCGCTTGTTCTCTGGGCATCTGGGCTTTACAACCTTGTTTATCCTATCCAGAAATACCAGATGTATATGCATGCATGTGTATCTGATAAAAAGCGGGAAGTCACCTGATAATGCAAGAAAATTTGAACGTGGACGCATGTAGACACATACTTTAGTACCAGCATGGGAGTTCCTGGGGGGAGGGCGTCAGGCCCAAGAAAATTTATGTTTTTTTGGGTTAAAAGCGATGGGTACGCGTCAAAAACACTATTTCTAACGTTTCGTACCTTGCTCGTTCTTTCTATAATCTAAAAAATGTTACATTTTTGAAAAAAACGAATAAATTGAACAAAATATGGTCAAAAAATGTGCATCAGGTGCGAGGCGCCGAAAATTTGAATTTTGAGCCAAAAGTGAGATAAGGCACACTTTAATAATTTTTACGAAAAAGTCAATTCTGCTGGGTTCGCGGCCGTTTTACTATTATTCAGTTGCTATTCTGGGGGCAAACCCCCAAACCCCTTCCAAAGAACACGTATGGGTACCACACATGAGCATGGGGGTCTAGACCACACATGGGCGTGAAGGTGTACTTCCTTCAGAAGTTGAAGCCTCTTAGATTACTGTAGACCCCAGTATTCTAATTTTAGTGACATTTTTGGCAATTTGACCCATCCTGTCCTGACCCCTCCTTCCCGCCCCACAGTTTTCTTACTGCTCACGTATGGTACCATACCTTGGCAGCAAGAAAATTCAAGGGGGTCAGGATGGGTACAATCGCCAAAAATGTTACTAAAAATAGAATTCTGGGAGTCGACTCGACGGTAATCTGGGGATGGGGATTCAACTTTTCGGAAGAGGTGCCTCAAAATAAAACTTTTGACGTTTTTGGGATTTCACTAGTTTTACACCACCCAGACCCATACGTGGGCAGCTAGAAAATTCTGGGGGTGCAAGATTTTTTGAAGGTAAAAAAAATGGCCTTAAAAAAGTTGGTATGGCGAAAAAGCACCATTTTTCGACGCTTTTCATCAAGCACTCACTATCCATTGGCATCAAAAAATTGCGAAAAAAAAACGAAAAAACAATTTTTAAAAATGGAATTCTGGAGGGGGGTATTTTGATATCTGGGGGTGCATACTCCCCCCAACCCCCCCCTTCAGGCCCAGGTGTGCCCAGACCTCCCTTTCCAGAATTAGGTCGCTGCCAGTGTATGCCCTGGACCATAGATGCACAGCACACTTAATCTCTGGGGCAGTCAAGCGGTCTGGGGTGGTCAAGAATAGAGCTTTCTTAGGCCAAGATGACATCAAAAGCTGGTATAAGCATTTAGACCATACGTGGGCAGCAATAAAATTCTGGGGGGGGGTGGTGCAAGATTTTTTGAAGGTCAAAAATGGCCTTAAAAAATTGTGGTATGGCGAAAACACACCATTTTTTGACGTTTCTCATCAAGCACTATCCATTGGCATCAAAAAATTGCGAAAAAACGAAAAAAAAATATTGAATTCTGGGGGGGGGTATTTCGACCCCCCAAAACCCTACGCCCAAGTGTGGTTAAGACTACTTGTTGCACACTTTCTCATCAATTTCAAGCCTGTTCAAGCAAATTTTCAATTTTCGTCCGTTTTTTATCTTTACTTAGCCTTATTTTCCCGAAAAAAATTTGCTATTTTTCCTTTCTGTGGGTCTAGATCGCCTAATCCTCTCGCATTGTGCATGCCTGGTTTTGGACCATAGGTGGGCGTGCAGCAACGGAATTCTGGAGGGGGCGCAAGATGTTTCAAAGGTCGAAAAATGCTCCTCAAAATGGTGGTATGGTATGGCGAAAACACACCATTTTTCAATGTTACTCATCGAGCACTATCAATTGGCATCAGAAAATTTCAAAAATTGAATTCTGGGGGGTATTCGGCTTTCTGGGGCAGGGTTGCATACCTCCCACGTCGACGTGTGGTTTTAACTTCCAAAATCGACAGATCCCTAGAATTGAATTTGTGATGCTATTTTTGGCGATTCTGCCCCATCGGACGCTCCAGAATTTGGCTGCTGCCCATTTGTACAGAAAACATGGTCGTTCAATCGTTAAATGAGATGACATCTCTTTGCAGCACTTACCAATTTATATTGAATTAGGCGTATGCACATATATGGACGTTTGAGAAACATTTTGATTAGCTTTCACCCTCCTCGCCTAGTCAGGGAAATATTCGACGAATAAAGTCAATTAATTTAATTGGAAATCTATGGCTAAGCATCGCCCACAAGTAATAGTCGTCCATTGTAAGTCAGTTGGTGTGAGGTGCGCAGAGTGCAGAGCAAAGCGCCGAAAAGTGAAGCAAATTATGGCTGAATTGCAGCAACTTTTTCCAAATGTGAACATTGAACAGTTGTTCAAAAAAATGCGGAAGAGCACTCGGAGTAATTTTATCTGTGAAATTTATTTTTGTTGCTTATATAATTGAGAAGGACTGATTCAATAAATGCTGACCCTTATCCATAAGCAATTGTAGAAGGAATGAGGTGGGTGGGTGTAAATAGAAAGGGGCGGCTAGCATTTTTCCAAAAACTTTTTGGGAACTTGCAAAATCGCGACTTCGGGGAAGGAGTTGAAAAATTTCTGTAGTAGGGCTAAATAATTTCGGGGAGGTTGAAACCACCTAACCTCCCAAAATCATATAAGTATATCAAATTTTGTCATGAATTCACTTGCAATTTGTTTCTTTTAAACAATGATCGTTTAGTGAATGAGAAAACAACTCATGGCACGGAATTTCTGTTAAGCTACAAATTAAAAATTTTGATTCCATTCACATCAAATTTATTAAAAATTCTATCAAAAGTTAAAATTAAGAACGACTATAACAGAGATAAATGACAATTTCGATATGGTTAGAATCATTGATTTGTACTTAAACTATAACGTTCCAGAATTTTTTGGAATTTCAAAAGAATAGAAGGTAACCTGACTGTAAGATCGCTGCTAAAATTTAGCCGGTGACTTTTTTATGCATATCGGTATTCTTCACTGTAGGTATGTACTTTCATTGCCAAACTAAAGCGTTTTTTGCTGTTTCAGGTATGACCAATGTGGAGTACCTTTCAAAGTGACCGCTGATTAATCTTAGCACATTGGTACTTCGTGTTTGTACATAGGTACACGTTTGATTAATAAATATATGCAGGTTTGCACACGTTCCACATTTATTTTCTTTATGCGTCAATAAAAAATTATGATTCAAGATGTACATACGTACATAGCCTTAGGTAGACAGGTGGGCAGCAGCGACCAAGTTCTGGGAGTCTGATGGGGCAAAATTACCCGAAATAGCAACAAAAATTTAATGCTGGGGATCCGTCCGGTTCTTGGAGGATCAAACCATATATTTGGGCGTGTACACCCCGCAGATTACTGTAGACCCCCAGAATTCTATTTCTAGTTACATTTTTGACGATTTTACCCAACCAGAAGCCTCAGAATTTCCTTGCTGCCCATGTATATGATTCAGACCCCGCGACTATTTGTGGTTAATAATGTCACCGGCTTTTCTGCTCACTTTAAAGTTATTCAAAAACCTAAAATAAAACGGATTATTGACATTTTATACTCATCCGTCCGAGAAAATGAGACTAATTGGCAAAATTTCAATGGCTATTTAGTGATTGGTTCAGTGTAACAAACCAGATACGCATCGGCCATCGCTAGCAGAACTTACCGCTCTGAAATTTCCACAAAATCCGATATTGCTGTCCAATTTCGAACAGCGATTTTTCTTTTACCATTTCTTCGCAAACCTTTCCTTAAAGCTGCTCTTCTTGACTGAGCCAGACTTTAAGCCCTTCCTCGTGTACTGAAAAAATGTGGAAGGATCAGGGTGGCCACAAGCCAGGAATTTTTCTAGCAACCGCAAAACCAGAAATTCCTTCAGAAACAAAAATTTTTGAGACGAAGAAGGAAAGATTGCTGAGAGGGCAAAAATATCAAAAATGTGTGGTGCTTTGCACCGGTCTGATATTGCTGTTATTTCTCATTGCAACGGGTCTGCCCTGCCCGATTCTGCAAGAGGCCAAAGGGCCGCTGGATTGGGGGGGGGGCTATGTTTTACAATACACTGCCTGTAGAGAATAATATTTTTGTTTAATATCGCCATATCCTTCGCAAAACAAGATCCATCAGTCAGTTTTCTATGAAAATGAAAAAAATTCGGACAGACGAAGATAATTTCCAAAACCATCTCAATTCTCCCACATAAAGAACATTTTTTATCACAAAAAGCAGTATTAAGCAATGAATCCTCGTATATGTACATATACGTACATATTCAACTTTTTTTGTAAAAATTTACCAACCAACCTAAAACTGGATGCTGCAACGGAGCGAAGCTCTAATCATTTCCCAGATATGATCGTGGTGAGAACTATTTTGTGATTTGTCAATTTTCTATTTTATTTGTATTTGTAGTCTCGAAATTGTGTTTCAGACGATTGAGAATGACAAAATTTTCAGGTTCTTTACGCCTATTCACTTTTCTGCCAATGATGAAAAAGTAATAGATTGAAGTTAAAAAGAATAAAAATGCCAAAATTTTTCGACGCTTTGATGCCCATTTGTATGACCTCGAACAAAAACTAATAAAGATTTTCCGTTTTCACTTCAGTAGTTTTGCACTTATAGTCTGTTTCACTTAACTTCGTGCACAAATTCTAGGAATTTATATCGACAAGCCGAGGGTTTAAGGTAATTAATTATCAGATCAGTGCTATAATCGCACTGTCAGCATATTGTCGGAGATGGTTTTAAAATTTAAAACCGAACTTGTGTGAAGCAGACTGAAGCAGCACTGTTAAGGACCGCAATTAACCCGCAGGTCAAAAGCTGTAATTATTCAGTTTAAAGGGCAAAACATTAATATTTTTTGGCCTTTCGCTCCAATTACACTGTCATTTATTACATAGGCAAATTCTTTTAATTATTTTTCAGTAGAGCTCCAACATTGAATTTAAAACCTTGAATCGATTATTCAAGTGCTTTATACTAATTTAGTAATTTGCACTGTTTATTCCTTAGCCTGAAATCTTATGACACGAACTTATATGTATGTACTTAGTGAACGTTATGTCGGCAAAGATTTTTCCCGATGCTTAAAAAAGTTTCGGGACCATCTTTATATATACATAAATGTGCAACCAATTAAAAAACAAAAAATGTAAAAAGGTCCAAAATTCCCAGAAATTCTCAGTTGCTGCGCGCCGAAATGAGTAATTGTTTGTTATGGCGGAATTCGCATTCAGAAAAGAAAATTGTCTAAAATATACTACCAAAGGTAAAAAAATCCTTAAATTTAAATATGCAAAATGTATGTACAAGAACTTTCGCGAACCATCTTTGTACATTATTCATGTAGGGGCCTCGTACCAAAAACTACTCAACATTACATAGTTTTAAAATTATGAAAATTATCAAATTTTTTGGCGCTCCCGCCAATTAGGGTTTCTCAGCTTTTTTTCCAATGAAAATGCTGCAAAGTTTGCTTGAAAATAATGAAAAATATCAAAAAAATTCGAGTTTTTGCGCTGTATTGATAAATTTTTGTATTTGTCATCGCCATAAACCCAGGAATACTAAATTACACTATTTAAGGTTGAGAAATCCAGTTTTACCATGCATGAGATCTGAAAGCGTTGACGACGCTGTATTTTGCTACATGAACAACGTGTTACATATTACTTTTTTTGGAGTTCAAGAGTTTAAATCAGCCAAAATATTCTAGTGCCCCATATTGGATTAGTAATTTGTAAAGGCTTAACATGATTTAAACTTATGTATGTTGGACACATATTTAAAAATTGTTTTCTACAAAATTGACAATTCTTTGTTTCTTTTCTTCACAAAGCTTCAAAATTTGTATATTCAGCCCGAAAGATTGCTAGACTACAAATAAGAAGGATTTTGAATAAGCTATATTACAGTAATCCTATAACTTATTGGCCACATAAAAAATGTGCAGTCTGAATAGGCACGCACGTCATTGCTCAAGTGCCATACTGCACTCAATTCACCGTCTAAAACCGAAAAATTTTCAGCAAATTACCCAGGAATTTTATTTGGAGAAATTGCTGGCCATCCTGTAGGATACACGTGTGGTACTCTGACTTGTGCCCACACATGTGCACGGGGGTCTACACTAGTGTTGTAAAAGATATCTTTATCTTTATCTTTTTAGCAAGATAAAGATAAAGATATCTTTATCTTTATCTTGACGATTTCTTTATTTTATCTTTATCTTTATCCTTATCTTTTGGAAAAATCACAGGCCATCTTTATCTTTATCTTTATCTTTTTGATAGGAATTTATCTTGCTAAAAAAGGTAAAGTATGAACATAAGATAGCATGTAATCCAAAATGCAGGTTTGACAGAAATACATTTAGACGCATTCAAGTTTTACTGTAATGCAAGAAAAGAAAAGAAAACGATTGTTTAAACCCTACGGCGTGCGGCCCATCAATGCCTCTATATCGACCTAAGTAAACGGGAGTGATACCGATCTAAGCGGGAGTACTACTACTAGTATCCACGTTAATTTATAGTCTGTTTCATTTATCCGAGAGCTTTGTCAGTAAATGTTTTCGGTGGCTACAGTAATACCTTCTTTCTTTTGTACTGTAGGTCGCTAGATCTCACTATAGCTACGAAGCAAGGGAGCGTTTTTCAATAGCATTTTTGCGGCATAATTTAGGGTGTGGGTAAAACCCGGAAAGGGAAACGGAAATGATGGGTAAAATCCGGAAACGGAAACAGTTGGCAGAAGCTGGAAACCGAAACGGAAACGATGGGTAAAAGCCGGAAACGGAAACGATCCAAACCGCCAGAACCGGGGTTCCCCGAGTAGGCAGGCACGTAGCTGTGGGGGGGACTGGGGGGGGGGGGTCCGGACCCCCCAAGATTCTGAAAAAACCGGAAAAATAGGACTTTTTACGCGTTATTTTGTGCTATTTTTGGCTTAGACCCCCCCACAATTGGTGTTGGTCCCCCCAAAATAGAGAGGGCCAGCTACGTGCCTGCGAGTAGGGCACATCAGGGTGAACACCATAGGTGGGCAGCACCGAAATTCTGGGAGGGGTGAAATAATTTCTGGGGGCGGGAGTGAAAAAATTTTCAAAGGTCTTAAAATGGTCTTAAAAAGGGTCGTATGGCGAAAAAACACCATTTTTCGAAGTTTCTCATCGAGCACTATCAAATGGCATCAAAAAATCGCTAAAAAAGCAAATAAAATTTTAAAAAATTGAATTCTGGGGGTAGGTATTTTGATTTCTGAAGGGGGCTCGGAAAGGGGGCCCTTGATTCATATGTGTAGCTGACCCCGGTTCCGTCGGGGGTATCTGCGCCCTAAGGGTAGTCCAAAGCATAGGCGTAGCCAGGGGGGCATTGGGGGCACATGCCCTCCCCCGAAATTTTTCAGAAATATTGTTGATTTTTCTGTTGCAATAATTTGTGCCCGTAAAACAACGTCAAAATTTTCCGGCGCTTCGCGCCGAGTCATTATTATTTATCCAATGAATTTAAAAGCTTGAATCAGCTAAAATAATCCAGCACTTCACATCACTTTAGTAATTTAATGCACTTTTTAATCGTTGAATGAAACTGCGCATACTTGTTGAGCATAATAGTAAAAGCGAGAAAATTATTGTGTACCAGTTTGTCCATTCTCTGCTTTGTTTGTCATTTGTATACCACATTGTCTATGCTTTGCTTTGTTGTCTTTCTTTACAAGGTGATATAATCCTATTTTAAATGGAAGGAATGGCCAAATTTTCTTATGTTTTTGCGCATTTCCTATTTTCTGAACTGTATCTTGTTAATAAGAAGGCCACAAATGGTCCTGAAAACGGTAAGAACAAAATTTTCATTGATACATTTTTCTTTATCTTATTGGCAGCGACACGTTGCTGCTCTATGTAAATAAGCAGAGGTCGAAAAACGCATTTCAGCTCAGAAGTTTTGTGCAATGTAGGAGTTAATCATTTTTAAGTATTTTTGGGCCTAATTCAGAACCGAGATTTGGCCGATTTAGCGAAAATTTTAACGTTACTATTTAACATTAAAATGCTTTTTTACAAAATTTTCCGGGAATCTGCCCCGAAACCCGCTGGGAACGCTTGAGCGCGCCACACCAGACCACACCTGGGCGTGGGGGGTTGGGGGTATGCACGCCCCCCGAGAAATCAAAAACCTTCCCCCCAGAAATCAAAATACTCCCCAGAATTCAATTTTTAAATTTTTTTCGTTTTTTCGCAATTTTTTTATGCCAATAGATAGTGCTCAATGAGAAACGTCGAAAAATGGTGTTCTTCGTCATACCACCACTTTTAAGGCCATTTTTTGACCTTTGAAAAATCTTGCCCCCCCCCCCCGAGAAATTTCTTGCTGCCCACGTATGCACCAGACCCCCCCCCGCAGCTGTAAAATGTCGTTGTACATGTGCAACGAGATTTCAGGGAGAACGAGCCAGGTAAAAGGCTTAGGAATTTCTAAAAATTTTCGACGCTTCACGCCGGAATTAATTTGTCTATTTTATATGATTTCAGCGCGGTATAAATTGAGTTTTAAGTGCAAAAACGTCAAAATTTTTCGGCGCATAGCGCCGCCAGTTTCTGTTCTTTCTGTTTGCGTTTTAAAAGCCCGAATCACTCAAAAAATCTTCAGACAAACTTACTAATTCGCTTGAAGTGTCAAAATTGTTCAGTACAAATGTGATAATTTTCTGCTCTGTCATACTATTAGTTTTCAAAGAGCTACAAAATGTTAAGGGCGTTAAAAAATGACTGAATTTCTTGGCGCTTTGCGCCACTTATGATTTCCGAAGTGTTTGTTAATAGAAAGACCGTACTTTCTACATGAAAACGGTAGAAATTCCAGAAATTTTCGGCGCTTCGCGTCGCTTTACACTTTTTGTATTTTTGATCGTCAGAAACCCATAAATTAGCTAGGCTACGCTACTAAAGGTCGAAGTCAAAAAGCTCAGTCTACTATACATAACGTTACTGACATGCAATGCAAAAGTAGTCTTAAAAAAAATTTTTGTTCATGCCCCCCCGAACCGAAATCCTGGCTACGCCTCTGGTCCAAAGTGCCGGAAACGGGGTTGGGGTGTTGGCCCTGATCTGGCGTACATACTTGGGGAACCCCGGTTCCGGTGCTTTAGTCGTTTCCCTTTCCGCTTCCGGCTTTTACCCATCGTTTCCCCCATAATTTATTCTTGTCTTCCAAGATATCAATCAACTTATAAATAAAAATCGCCATTTCAGCTTATCTTAAGTTGACACTTTAAACACGATAGACTAAGATGTTAAGAACCGCCGTGAACTCCCGCATAGGTCAGTGGAAAAACGTCTGCTTGACGTCGAAACAACCCGGATTCGATCCCAGCCGATAACTTTTTGCTTAGCGCACTTACTACAGTATGTCTCAGCACTGATTAAATGCCTAAATTCAATTTATATGGGCGGATTAGTGCATTAAGAATGGAAGAATTCCAGCCATTCGCCCTCACTAAGCTGATCTGCCGAATTACAGTAATTCGTCTTGTTTTGTTTACGGTAGCCCTTAAAAAAATTTACTAAAAAACTCTCCAATAAATGAAACAGACTATAAGTCTAAGCCTATAAAGAATAGAGAAGTTTGAGAAAATCAATAAATGTTGCGACTATACTTTGTATACAGGCGCACAGAGCACGGTTTTGATGCTTGTGAAAAGAAAGAAGTGACTTGCTGTCAGCCAGTAGTAGTAGTACGTATGTCAGTCAGATACCACGGGTAAACCCCCAAACCTACATTTATGTGTTGTTGATGCCTTTGGCTGTTTTGCATCACCCACTCTCGTTTATTGCACTTCACATACATCATTCTCCTAGGTCCAAGTGACCATATTTACACTTTATCTTTATCTTTTTGATCCCTTTATCTTGCAAATTATCTTTATCTTTCTTAATTTTTTATCTTTATCTTTATCTTCTAGATTTTAAAATTTCAACTTTATCTTTTATTTTTGCAAAAAATCCTTATCTTTTACAACACTAGTCTACACCCCCGCAGAAGTTGAAAACCACCATGAATTACCGTAGACTCACTATTTTTGGTAACATTTTTGGCGATTTCGCACAACTAGACCCCTAGAATTTCCTTGCTGCCCATGTATGCTAGTGTCATTCCTATATCTCAGGACGAATTACCTGAATAACCCTTACTAATACTTCGTTTACTGGCTATATTTCAACAACATAATGAAACAAAAGCAGGCCAAGCACATTATGTGAAAACGACCAGCACGTGTACTGCACAAAATTCTGTGTAAACAATAAGTAAGAGTACACAGGAGAATCTAAAACTCATTACATTAACTCATAATTATTCCGCCAACCTTTACGGTCCAACACTAAACGTTTTTTATAACCGTGTAAACGAGTTTTAATTGAATAATGCAACTTTACACCTAATATCTGCATTGGAATCGATGGCTTTACTTTATACGAGTCTGTTCCATTCCAAACGGCCCATTTTTCGCTAAAGTCATATTACTGTAATGAAGTTTAAGTACACATAAGGCATCTACAACTATGCTCCGTAATAGAATATTGATTTAAACCCTCCTTATTGATGTTTGATGTGTTTTACTTAACACGTGGCGCACCTAACTGTCTGCCGCAACAATCTACCCGTAAAATATTCTGCTACAGTAATACGTCGTATGGCGAAAATGGGCCGTTTGGAATGGAACAGACTATAGTCAAATATATTTTGATGCAGTAATACTGCCGAAAAGGAAGTTCTGAACAGTAAATGGTGGAAAGAATAATTGTTCGTAACCACAGTAGTGTAAACAAGTAGGCACGATTACTACGAGAACGTATTCTAAGAACGAAAGATTATG
Source organism: Mermis nigrescens (assembly GCA_036768485.1). Classification (NCBI taxonomy): domain Eukaryota; kingdom Metazoa; phylum Nematoda; class Enoplea; order Mermithida; family Mermithidae; genus Mermis; species Mermis nigrescens. Next base: position 4,024,858 of record JAVLUZ010000245.1, on the reverse strand, counting down.
GTAAATAATTTAAAACAGAGAAATTATATCATTTCCGTAGCCAAGACTGCGCTTTGTGCATGCGTTTGATTTTCTTTTGTAACTGAAGAACGCCGTATAAAAGCGCTTCGGCTGTTGGCGGACAACCTGAATATAGCAAATTTCGTAAAATGTATAAAGAGAGAATTTCGACATTACACACTTCCTTCTTGTATAAACTGTAAACAAACACGAGTGTAAAGTCGTTTTTACAAACCCGCAAATAGTTTAAATCTTGACTACATGCATTAGTAATGCATTAATTCATTATAAACTTATCGAATATCATGACTTTACACATAACAGATAATTATTTATAATTTCAATGGCGGTCAGAAGATTGAATCCAAGCTCGCATTCGATTATACTGATTTTAAAAATTTACGTCAAAAGAATTATTAGTATAGCTCGACCGACAGATAAGAAGAAATTTATATAAACAGCTTCGGGGCTTATCAGACTTTAACTTAAGGCTGTTTCCATACATGCTCAGCATGAGAATTCTGGGGGGGGGTTGAAAACCTGAAGTGCCTTTTTTGGGCCCGAAAATGGCCGGTACGCGTTAAAAAAACATCGTTTTTTGGCGTTTCTGACGATACTCTATCCTTCTGAAGCATAAAATCATGAAAAAAATTTCGAAAAAAGTCGAACAAATTGACCAATATATCGCTTAAAACATGAATATATGGCGCGAAGCGCCGAAAATTTGGCGATTTTGAGTAAAGAGATCGCCAAAAAACCCTTAAAAAGACGCTTTTTCTACCAAATTACAGGTAACTTTAGGAAACTTTTTGAAAAATCGCCAATTCTGGGGGGGGGTGAAAAATTTTTTGCGGGGGGGGGGTGAAAAATGATTCTGCGGGGGGGGGGTGAAAACCCCCTAAACCCCCCAAGATCATGTATGGCTATATCACACCACAGCTGATTCGTTTTAGGAACAAGCGGGTCAAAAAGTGTAAAGTATACCAAGAAATGAAAAACGACTTGACTTTAATAAACAAATGAACGCAAAAACTTTCACATTGTAATAAAATGGAAAACAAAAAAAGCAAGAGCATTTAAAATCTAATATTCGAATTGTGAAAATATAAATTAAAACTAAAAAGTGTATTCATACGTGATCAGGGGCGGATTTAGAGGGGGCGGCCGCCCCCCCCATAGGCCCAAAATAGTGCGCAAAATTAGGGATTTTTGAGCGATTTTTAGCGATTTTTGGGTTAAAATGGTTGATTTTTCCGCCCAAATCAGGATTCCGCCCCCTTAGGAAAATCCCATGTCCGCCACTGTACGTGAAGAGTCATTTTTAGAATCGCATCGACCATAAGCTTGAAAACGTTTTTCAGGGCTGAATATGGTAAGATAGGTTAGCAGTCCAAAAAACAGGTAGTAGTTATACGGCTTGGCTAGGTATTTTACAAACCGTCGAGAAAATGTTACAATAGTCGGTAGCTGTTAGTCTTTGACCCAAGAAAATTCGAACTTCAGCTAAGGTTCAATGTATGATCCTTCATCAGGGTTTCGCATGTTGATGACTTATACTGTACATTACAGTAATAACATATAAATACCCAACTAGAAATAATAATAATTTATTTATTTATTTACCAGGGACATAAATATCGACCGGAATAATTCGATCGCACCCTCGAACCACCGAATAAGAATAATGATAATAACCCCCTCCGTTGGCACAGCTGCCCATGCTTATCACCCATTTCGGTTCAGGCATCTGATCGTAGATCTGCGCGTAAAACAAACGCCGGCGTGTAAAGTAAGGAAGGAGAGCGGCAGTTTAAAGCGAATAGTGAATTTAGAACCGATATTAAGCAACAGCATGAATAAAAAAATTGACTTTAAAAAATGAGGTGAAAATAAGAGGAGTGTAAAGGACAAGATGAAAAACTCGCAAAGGGAAAGATTAAAAGAAATGTTATCATGTGTTAAAATTCATCGTATCTTTACACATTCAACTTTTTCATTTGCTTTGCTTGTTCTTTTAATCTTCAGGCATAAATACGCATTTCTTCGTATCCTTTAACTTTTTAAATTTTTATTTTGCATTTTCTTTTCTATGTATTTTTTCAAGCTTTTTTTATTTTTTATTTTTTTATATTTTTTAATTTTTTTTTATTTTTTTCAATTAAAAAAAAATTATGTTTTTTTATTTCTAATATCTTATTCTTATTTGGTGTAACATAATGACCAACTTGTACATTCAATGTTATTCTCATACTTTACAAATTAAGAACGACAAACTTCGTCTTACCAGAAAAAAGAACGCTTAAGCTTGAAACGGGAAAATGCAAACAGGACGACAATGCAAATCAAGTTTAATAATTTTTTAAGAAAAGCATTGTCCAGGATACGATTTTTCGCTCAAAAATGCCCGGTGTATGCATCAAATCATAAATGAAAAAAGAATTTTCTATTATTTTAGTAAATCAAGGAATAAAACACCGAAACGACGGGTAACTGTTTCTATCCGTTTATGACAACATAGAAAAGCTCGTGACTTAGAAAAACGTCCGCGCAATGTAAAGCACATTCTGTTTTATATTATTCAAAAAGTGAGTAATGCAAGAAAATTCCACATTTGGTAGAAAATATAGCGCGCTTTCTGTAAAAAAAGATGTGATAAAACGCAGGAGGCACAGGTTGAATAATTTTTCAACGTGATTGATCTTTTAAACAACTAGGCGAACAGGTCATTTTGGGTTATTAATAGAGGCATAAAACACAAAATTATTGATTGAACGATTTAACATTTTTTGGAAACCTACTCTCCTCAAAGCGGGGGCCATTTTATTAGTCAAAGTGCCAGCCACGATGATGCAATCGCATTGGCGCGGACTGGCGCGGAAAACCACGCCAAAACGGTCCATGTCGTAACGAGGAGCGGCAAAATGCATCATTTCTACGGCGCAACAAGCCAGGCCGAAGGTCAAAGGCCAAAGCGAGCCCTAATCAACATTAATTAATCAAAGCTTCCCTTTCCCCGATTAAGAATCAGCTTCGTAGAAAACATACTCATCACAGCTCGACATTTCTTCCAAAACAGTTGCCTCCAACATAACGAACAACCATACGAATTAGCTTAATAATCCGCTTAGCTTAAGTCGGGTTTAAAGTAAACTTAGGTAGGGATCAAGCTACGCCGAAGGTCGCAGGTGGAAGCGAGCAATCATGAGCATAGTTAGCTGCTCGGAGATAAAATATTCATTGTCATTTTTTATTGCTTTAGATAAAATACTCATCGTCCGTTTTTTATAACTTTACCGTGTAACTTAATTTAATAACTCGATTAACCCTGAGCCGTATTTATACTTCACGCAAATTCGCGTCGCAAGATAATTTGGCGTATCTTTTTTTCTAAAAACAGCGCATCTCGCAAAAATCGCGCAAATTGACGTATCGCACTGCTGTCCGTTTATACTTTCTGCGAAAAATTGTGCGATAATCGTCGAAATTTGTCGCACCGCGTGTTCGATTTATACTTGCTGCGATTTCTCGCAAGCTCGATTATCCAGCGATAAATCGTGCGATTTTCTTTTGCGAATCTTGCGAACTATCGCACGATTTTTGCGCGTGTGCGGAAAATTTCTCGCCAACAATTGCTCGAGAACAATTGCTCGCCCAGCAATTGCTCGCTCAGCAATTGCTCGCTCAGCAATTGCTCGCCCAGCTTTTGCTCGCCCAACCATTGCTCGCCAACTGTTGTTCGCCAACAATTGTTCGCTAAATGATTGCTCGGACGAACAATCGCTCGCTAATCACCAACAATTGCTAGCCGAACAATTGCTTGCTGAGCGATTGCTTGCCAGTGAATTGATCACATGGGAATCGCACCCTAAGCATTGTTGCTTCTCATTTCTTCGAATCAGCAATTGTCATTCTGTATTGGAATCATATACGCTATAACGATGGAACTGCGTTCCTTCCAAAAACCGACCCTTCCCGGATCTTGTAATGATCGGGTCTGAACAAAATTGTGTAATTAAGTACAATTTAGTTCTGCTGTGATCAGGAAAATTTCCGACTTGATTTACTTTGCTTCAATGATCAGCTTGCTAACTGATCGAGACGAATTAAAAAAACTTCACAGGTGATTGGCGAGCAATCGCCTGGCGGTGGCGAGCACCTGTCGACTTTATTGAGTGCATTAAAACTGAAAATTAAGATTGAACGAATTAAAAATCATTTTAGCACACTAAAAATTAATACTTTCAAACTGAAACTACTGCTTCTTCTCTCTTTCCTACCAAAAACGAAACAATGAGCGCAAATGTATGCAACATCACAGCAGAACTAAATTGTACTTAATTATACCATTTTGTTCAGACCAGGTGATTACAAGATCCGGGGCAGTCGATTTTTGGATTTAACACACCTTCCAGTTTTATAGCGTCGTGATTCCGATATAGAATAACAATTGCTGATTCAAATAAATGAGAAGCAACAATGCCCAGGGAGCGGTTCCCATGTGATCAATTCCCTGGCGAGCAATTGCTTGGCAAGGAATCATATAGCTACAATTTTGGTGATTGGCGAGCAATTGCTGGGCGAACAATTGCTGAGCGAGCAATTGTTGGCGATTCAATTTTCCGGCATCCTATTTTGCGCATATTTTTGCTCATTTTCACTCCTCACCGGACCTCATTATTTTGAATTCAAAGCATTGTTGCATGATATAAATGATTTGAGTCAGGGGCGGATCTGAGGGAGGCGGCCAGCCTCCCCCATTGGCCAAAAATATTTGTCGAGATAAAGAATGGATATACAATTCGCAATTATTTATGATTTTTGGCCGTCGGATGATACCTATTAATGACATATATTTGCTTTCTTGGCGACCTGGAAGCCATTTTCTGTTCAGGTAGGGTTCGAAACAATTTTAACAGCAGAAACAATTATTTTCGCATAGTTTTCTCCTATTTTCAATTAAAAATTTCGATGTTTCGCATCAAATGCTATAAATACAGGAAATCAAGCAGTAAATCATGCTTCTAGACGTCTATCCGCCTTAATTTCACGAATTTTCCGCCGCTCCGCGCCAGATTTTTGTTAAAGTCAAAGAAATTTAATGATTTTTCACATATTGTCTAAAATTTTAAAATTTTCAGACAAAATATTGCGTCAGAAGTAATTTTATTCAAAGTATACAATGTGAAACACCGAAAAAACGCCATTTCGAGCGTCAAGGGCAAATTTTTGGATATATTTTTGACTGTTCTTGGAAAAGTTGGGATACCGCCCCCTTAGGAAAATCCCAGATCCGCCACTGATTTGAGTTGATACGTATTATTATGCAGAAATTTCAAATTAATATCTGTAGAAGTAGTAATAGTAGTAGTCGAAAACACGGAAAATGAAGAGGACGTAGTCGACTTTACTCTGATACAAATAACGACGTTCTTAAATTTGTTGTGGAAAGTCGTGCATTAATTTTTTATGGTGGCGTGCGTGCATGCTCGTGTTAATTGTTTGCGTTTATATTAAAACATCCATCGAAATATCGAATTCTGAGTTTATTTTATACGTATTTAAATTTCAATTAACATATTTTCAAATTTATATAGTAGAAAACATATCTTCTATTCAATCGGTAATTTTGATGCGAATTAAGTTTCCCAAAACTTCAAAATATTTCGTTCTGCCGTGAAATAAAATAGAATAAATTTAAAAAAAATAAAATAAAAATAATAAAATTATTAATTTTGTAAAATAAAATAAAAAAAAATAGAATAAAATAAATTAAAATAAAAATATATTTCATTTTATTGAAAAATAAAAAAATAAAATAAGGTAAAATAATTAAAATAAATAGTAAAACAAACCGTAAATAAAACTTCTTAATATTTGCCGCTAAAACTAGGGTATTTTTATTACTTTTAATATTGAACTATTAATTTTATTAGAAATAAATAATTATTTTGATTATTGCCTCTTAATTGACGTATTAATTAATTTCTTCAATTAATTCTTAATTTTTATTTTGCAACCGTTCTACCATTTTTAATAGCCGAAGTACAATTTGTACAATCGGACGTTTCAATTGAAAATGTGCGTAAAAAAGGGAGGCGAACTCGCTTCGGAGCAAAATTTTTGCGCGAATTCGCGCCGGACGTCAATTTGTTACTAAAATTAGTAATTTTTTTTGGCATTTTTCGCGCAGGTGAACGCGATTATGAAGCGTAAACTGAAACGCGATTCATCGCGCGACGAAATTTTTCGCCTGCGCGAATTATTGAGCGATGCGAACTTCCCAGGAGTATAAACGAAAAATCGTATCGCGGACAATCCTGCGATTCGCGCGATAGTATAAACGGGCAGGTAGCTGGCCGTCCTATTTTAATGGGGAGCAACCAGTGTTTTTTTTTTGTACAAGGTCCGTTTGTACATGTACAAAGACGGTCCCCAAAAGTCTTTGTACATTTTGCACATGCAAATTTTTGTGTACTATAATATAGTACAGTAGCGATTTTAGTGTGGTAAAACAGGGTTTTCGATCTTAGGTAGTGTATTTTAGCTAATTTCTGGGTTTATGACGCTAAAAATTACTAAAAATTATCTGAAAACGGCGCGAAGCGCCGAAAAATATTGACATTTTTCCATTCTAAATGCAAATTCTGCCATTTTAAAGATATATAGGACAAATAATTTATCAGTTCGGCGCGAAGCGCCGAAAATTTTGGGAATTTTACACCTTTTTATAGTTTTTGTGTTTTTAAAAATCTTTGTACATTTTGTACACACAAAATTTTTGGTTACTATAATATGGTACAGCAGCGATTTTAGTATCGTAAAAACAGAGTTCTTCGACTTTTCGTAGTGTGTTTTAGCTAATTTCTGGGTCTCTAAGGGCAAAAATCACTAAGAATCGTCTTAAAACGGCGCGAAGCGCCGAAAAATTTGACATTTTTACTTTTGAAATGCAATTTCTGCCATTATAAAGATATATAGAACACACAATTACTCATTTCGGCGCGAAGCGCCGAAATTTTTCGAATTATAGACCTTTTTTGCAATTTTTGTCTTCCCAAAAATCTTTGTACATGTACAAAGACGGTCCCGAAAAGTCTTTGTACATCGGGAAAAATCTTTGCCGAATACAAAAAAAAAACCGTGGGAGCAACACGAATTTTTGGGGGGACTAAGCCCAAAAAGGCCAAAAATAGCACAAAATAACGTTAAAACAGTCCTATTTTTCCGAATTTGGGGGCGGATGGGTCCGAACTCCCCCCCCATTCCACCCAGAGGTACGCGCCTGAGTATAGATCCAATTCGCGCGCGCCGCTCGATCCCGCGACGCGACTGCGATATTTCGCACGTTAGGCGCCATGCGTGAAGTATAAACCGAGCTTAACTCCGCTTTAAACTAGATTTAGCTAAGGATCAGACTATGCCTAAAGTCGGAGGCCAAAATGAGCCATCATTTGCGTAAACGATTAGAATCATAAAAAATGTACTATTCGGCTAGCTATAAAACCAGGCCAAAAGTAGGGAGTATTTATGTAACAGGGGTTATCGGAGATTTCTCCCACCTTACCCAAAATTGGTGATCCCGTCATCCCCAAAGACGGAAGGTTTTCAACCCCCCCCAATTCTAGAAGTAAAGTCGCGTTTTTTGGCTACAAATTGGTTATTCAGTTCTCGCCCCTCCTAAAAATGGCCGGAAGCCCTCAGTTGAGAAGCTAGAAATAATTTCGACAGAGCACAGCAAGTCGGGCCAGAGGTCATAGGTTACATGAAATCAAAATAACCCCCCCCCAGAATTCGAATTTTGAAATTTGTTTGCTTTTTTAGCGATTTTTTGATGCCATTGGATAGTGCTCGATGAGAAACGTCGAAAATTAGTGTTTTCTCGCCATACGACCACTTTTAAGACCATTTTTTGACCTTTGAAAATTTTTCACCCACCCCCCCCCCAGAATTTTGCTGCTGCCCACCTATGGTTACATCGAGTCGTAATCAAAAAAGCGCGTGAAATCTTGCTTATAGCCCGAAACCTATTTAATAAATCGATTCGCTTAAGCTCGCTTCTAATAAGCATCGGTCATCTTCGTGAAAACAGTAATCCTAGCTTCCGTTTAAAAAATTGAAACCGGTCTAATTGATTTAAGCCAGGTTTTTAAATTAGATTGGCTTTTAAATTTAAATCAGATTAAACAATCGAAAATAAAATAGAAGTATATTTGTTTCTATAGTGAAATATACTTATGATTAGGGATGTCCCGGGGCAGACTGTTTAGCTGGGGCCGAGCCGAGATGTTACGTGTACGAATCTACGCTGACCATACTTTGGCAGCACCAAAATTCTAGGGGGTGCAAGATTTTTCAAAGGTCAAAAAATGGCCTTAAAAATGGTGGTATGCATACATGCACAGCATGGGAATTCTGGGGGGGTGAAAACCTAAAGTGCCTTTTTTGGGCCTAAAAATGGCCGGTACGCATTAAAAAACATCGTTTTTTGGCGTTTCTGACGATACTCTATCCTTCTAGAGCATAAAATCATGAAAAAAATTTCGAAAAAAGTCGAATAAATTGACCAATATATGGCGCGAAGCGCCGAAAATTTGACGGTTTGAGCAAATAGATAGCCAAAAACCCTCAAAAGACACTTTTTCTACCAATTTTCAGGTAAGTTTATGAAACTTTTGAAAAATCGCCAATTCTGTGGGGGGGGGTGAAAATTTTTTTGCGGGGGGTGAAAAATGATTCTGCGGGGGCTGAAACCCCCCAAGATCATGTATGGTGGTATGGCGAAGAACACACACCATTTTTCAACGTTTCTCATCGAGCACTATCCATTGGCATCAAAAAAATTGCGAAAAAAACAAAAAGCTTCACAAAAATTGAATTCTGGGGGATATTTTGATTTCTGAGGGGTATTTTGGTTTGTCGGGGGGTGCATACCCCCCAAACCCCCCACGCCCAAGTGTGATGTTGACCCTATAAGTGGACGTTTAAGATCGTTTACGGTACTTTTTATTAATAGTACTGAATCAAATATCTGTGAAAAAAAGGATCAATTTCAGAGTTTCTCACCGCATTAAGGCTTTAAATTGAAAGCTATGTATAGAACTTAAAAAACGGTTTGAAAAATATCAGTCAAGCTCGTTATACTTAATCAGTCCAATTTATTGACAATTATTAGCGCTAAATCTTAAACGTGCAACTGTCATCAGATTTTCAAAAGTTTATGACTGATTTCCGGGTAGGTTGAGAATAACAAGGCAATTTTAAAGTTAATAATAGAATACACACGTCACTTAGGATCTAAGCTCTCGATTAATGATGTCACCTTTCGAGACGGATAATAAATTTTCTGTGATGTTACGTGCTCGTCATTTTATTCATGGTAAAAATTATTTTTTCCGCTTGAAAATCGAGCAGAGTAAACATTCAAGTCGACGCATTTTTATGTTTGACCTGATCACTTTTGTTCCAATCCGCTTCTAAAGACTGAAGGCCATACATGATCTTGCGGGGGGGGGGGGGGTTTGGGTGGGGTATTCACCCCCCGCAAAAAACTTTTCACCCCCGCAAAAAAATTTTTCACCCCAGCCGGATTTGTCGATTTTTTAGGAATTTACAAAGGTTTCCGAAATTTTCCCTAAAATTGGCATAAAAAGTGTTTTTTTAAACATTTTTAGCCATCTATTTGCTCAAAATTCTCAATTTGTCAAGGCTTTGCTTCATATAATTATGTTTTTCACCTAAATATTGATGAATTTTTTTCGACTTTTTCGATTTTTTTGAAAATATTTTTTTAAATGTTTTTATGCACCAGAAAGATAAAAACATCGTCTAAAACGCCAAAAAAGATTTTTTGACGCGTTCTTATCATTTTTTGGCCCGAAAATGGTACTTTAAAATTCCACCCCCCCGCCGCAGAATTCCCCTGCTGTGCATGTCTGCTGAAGGCTATGAAAATTCATAAGTTTTCAGTAAAAAACTATTATCTATCGATTATATACATTGCAGTTCTTGGGTTTAAGACTCTCTCACCGATTCTACATTTTATCTTTTTAATTAGTCGTGTCTTTTAGCTTTACTGAGCCACAAAAAAACCATGGATGTACAAATTTTAAACATCTTTTCTTGCCAAAACTGTGGCTGATGCAATAAATATTCCTGACAACACAAGCTTGATTTTCGAAAAATTCCGCAAAACAACAATTATTTAGGATTTTAGGCAGGCACGTAGCTGGCCCTCCAAATTTTTGGGGGACCAACACCAATTTTGGGGGACTAAGCCCAAAAAGGCCAAAAATAGCACAAAATAAAGTTTAAAAAGTCATATTTTCCGGTTTTTTCTGAATTTGAGGGGGGGGGGGGGGGGTCCGGACTCCCCATTCACCCCAGGTGCGATCGCAGCATGGAATCTCGCTTCCATCTGAAACTGTTTTTAAAAAAATTAATTTCATGCATTCTACCTGGTCAGAGTCAACGTATCATCGAATTTCATTTGAAAAATTTGATGGAATAGAACAAAAAGTTATTCGTCATCCGATTTTAGCTATTTATTTCGAGACGAACTATAAAAGTAATATAAATCACAAATATTTTAATGATTTAATACATAAAAGTGATATTAATAATAAATATTAATAGATGTATTCATCCACCGAATTTAAATGGCTCAAGTTGGGCCCAGAAACAATTCAACGATCAAATTTTGCCGCTTGAATTCGTCAGTATTCTGTAATATACCATTTCCTCGGTTCCTCACAACCTCCTAGATTGATTTTGAAAGAGAATCTCTAAGAATTTCACAATTAAGTACACACGGTTTGGCCCCGGGCCGAAATTGGGAGCTCGGGACCACACCTGGGCGGGGGGGGGGGGCGTTTGAGGGTATGCACCTCCCGACAAACCAAAATACCCCTCCCCCAGAAACTGAAATACACCCCCAGAATTCAATTTTTAAAATTTTTTTCTGTCGTTTTTCGCAACTTTTTTGATGCCAATGGATAGTGCTCGATGAGGAACGTTGAAAATGGTGTTTTTTGCCATACCACCATTTTTAAGGCCATTTTGTTGACCTTTGAAAAATCTTGCACCCCTCCCCCTTGATTCCGCCCCTGATTACAGTATACTTATGAACTTAAAATTTCACGCCCTCGACGCGAGCGTTTAATCGTTAAATCATACAGTATACCCAACAAACATAACTGCAAGCGTCTAGAATATGCTCACTCGACTGGCCCAATTGAACACGTCGTCGACCCTGGCGACGACGAATTCGGCCAAATTTCGGGTGTCCTTGAACGGAGTGCCTGTTTTACCAATGAAACCGGGCGGGCCAGACTCATCCTGCGACGTTGGAGCTGAAGTTGCGATTGAAGAATCCGATTTTTCGGTCGTTTTCAAGTCGCTGGACGACGCATTGGCGGCAAAGCTCGCTCCGGGATATTTGCGTAGACCTAGAAGGAATTCCGAATGAAATTCAATTTAAACAACAAAATCATAATATATGAGTAAATAATAAATTAATAAATAATTAAAACTAATTTTAATCGAAAAAATGAATGTCAAATCGCAATGAATACTTTAAAGAAAAAACAAATGACGAAATGCCAATGCGAAAACAGCGTTCCATCGTTCATAGTACCTAATCCCTAGATTCCTTATTATGAACCAATCGAAAAAAACCAATTATTGACAAGAAATTTAAAATAAATGTTTTTTGAACGCATTTATCTCTTACATTTAAGCGAAATAGTACTATATAAGGAGTAGTTAACAATCTTCTGCACCCCTATATATATTATCTGCACCCGTCTATTATCTGCACGATTTAATATGACAAGGATGCAAAAGGGGTTCTGGATAAGACATGAAAGGGGCTTAAAGATGGATTAATTGTTCTATAGAATTCCTTCATAGTTTATAAGTCACTTCTTTGAAGCTACAGACATTTAACGTCTTCGATAAATATTTGTTTGTTTTAAAGATTTGTTGCTTTTCATTAAGTTTACTTCTTTTATCGAGCCCTTCATTTTTTTGCACACTTATATCAAAAAATTACTATAGGATCAACGACGGATATAAAGGGGCAAAAGGCACCCCCTAACTTAAGGTTCGCTTGTGATTTCTCGACCAATGGTACAACATAGAACGTCGCAAGACCTCGACATATGTTTCAGCGTTGCTTTTAAAACAGACAACGATGTCATATGCCCAGTGATTGACCGGACTCACAAATAACCGGGCCCGGGTCCAGGCTCGGGTTTACATGCTTAAGCATATATGTACGTGTATCATAGGTAGCGCGTTAGCGCGTGCCTACTATATACTTGAGCAACCCTAAGCAGCTGTGCACTCCCCGCCTACAGCAACACTGGGGCGAGTCAGGATAAGTCGAATAGGACTAAAATAAAGTGCTTTTTGGAGGAGTACACGTCACAGCAAATTGCCTTTATTTACATCATATTTAGCCTTTCTCGGTAGGTGTAAAGTCAGAAACTGGGGGTGTTTCACGTGTTTCTGTCTTGTTTTTCTAGCAAATTCTCCAATTATGAGTCTTGACTTGATCTCAAGTCTAGGAATGTACCAGAAATCACACGTGATACGCCAGTAGCGCGCATTTCTTTATACTCAACAGTGGTGTAAGGTGGTTTACATGTAATATTTATTTGTCTTCATGCCATTGTGAACACTTAAGTTTTTCATAAATATTGATCGTAATATCAGAATTACGAATCCTATTGAAATCTTCTTTACACTCGGCGATTGTGTAAAGTTATAAATACAAATTAACTTTAAGTTCTAAAGCCTCGCGGAAGCTTAATTCCTTAAAAAATTTTCTACGTAAGGTGAGAATTTGTAAAGTTTACACTATTCATTTATTGTTAATGTTTAAGGTTCACACTACAAATTTACTTTATTCTTACAGCGTTGCAAAACATAAATTTCCTCCAAAATATGTTCCGTAAGGCCAGAAACACGAATCTTACTGTATGTTTTCTTTACACCCATTAGTTGTGTAAACTTTGCACTGATAATTGACTTTAGCTTCAGAGTATTGCAGAAGCTTAATTTTTTCTAAATATTCCATGAAACGTCAGGATTACGAATCTTAGTGTAAGTGTTCTTTAAACACTGTAGTTTCGGTAAGCTTATGCTGAAAACATAATCTGTTTAAATATGGTAAGGTATTTAAAAAGATAATGCTGATACTCAGAACAATATTGTTTCCTGCTTTCATTGACTGCTGTAATTATTGTGGCAGGTTACCGTATGTGCCTACTGACTGCTTTACTCCGAACATGCTAATTAAAAGTATGGTACTAGCAAGGAAAAATGTTCCGATGGAACAAAACAGACGAATATACTTAGGATTAACGCAGTGATCGGACCGAGGGTACTTTTTGGACCCTCGGCCTCGGCCGAGGCCGAGGCGACTTAAAATCCTTGCCTCGGCCGAGGCCGAGGCCGAGGGTAATGCCGAGGGTCAAGCTTATATACCTATACCCATAAATAGTACTCTTAGAATATTTTGTGTGCACATGAGCTAGAGAATAATCGTAATATTAAACACTTTATCGAATGTCAAGCAATTCATTTTTATTTTCAATAATAGTTGATTAAATGTGTGAAGGATTTATTGAATAAAGTCAGCGGCATGAAAACATACTTTATTTAACAAGTTGCCTTTGATGAAGACTTGGAAAAGTTTATAAAAAATATGGCTGAACAAGCACTTAAAAACTTTTATTACTATAAATAAGAAAACAGTGTCGAAGAAATAAACGAACAAACGAAATAAGATAAGTAAAGACAGAACTGTAGCCATTGTTGTGCTCGCTTTTGCAGTAATGCATATTTAAACACGTTTTTTCAGTCATCCAATTCTGGTGTGGCAGGTAATATGACGGAAACTGCACTGTACTTTCCGGTCATAGTTTCCCAAGGTCCAGAGATGAGGGAAGGGTGAAATCCCAAAATGGGGGACCAGTAAATTAAGTAGTGTCTTTGTATGAGCGAACAAATTTTTGTAGATATTTTATATAAATATATTTTTAAACATACACATTTTTACATACTGCCAGTGTGTGACCTGCAACTGGCATGCAGTCCTAAACAGTGTTTTTCTGTGCAAGATACCTTTTTACGTGTGCAAAGATGGTATCCAAAAGTCTTTGAACATTTTGTAAATGCAAATTTTTGTGTACTATTATAGTATGGTACAGTAGCGATTAAGTGTGGTAAAACAGGGTTTTTCGACCTCTGGTAGTGTATCTTAGCTAATTCCTGGGTTTCTGAATATTTGACATTTTTCCATTCTAAATGCAAATTCTACTATTTTAAAGATATATAGGACAGACAATTACTGATGCGCCGAAAATTTTCGGAAATTTTAAACCTTTTTACAGTTTTTGTCTCTCCAAAAATCTTTGTGTATGTAGATGGTCCTGAAAAGATTCTGTACATTATGAAAAATCTTTGCCGAATACAAAAAAACGTGGCCCTAAATGTGATAACTCGGCTTGAATTTAGTTGATTATATTACTTCGGCGCGAAGCGCCGAAATTTTATCAGCTTTTGATGAAATTTACACATAAAATTCGACTGAGAAAGCTAAAACAACTTGTACTACAAAATCAGAAATATTAGATATTGTAATATGCCAATTAAATCTTGTAATAAGCACTACTGTGCGTAGAAATCCAATGCAACATCAGGATAAATTAGTCAATTTTTTCTTTGAACGGCAAAAAAGTGCAAAGTTATTAAATAGTACTTATTTTGCATAAAATTTTTAAAAACAGTATAAATAGATACAAAACATTTTTAAATCTGCATAAAGATGCCTAGATTACACAAAAATTGATTTTGGAGTGTTTATTTCCCCTGCTTCAATCTAAATACAGTATATTAGCGATATTTTGCGCGAAGCGCCGAAAATTTTTTGAAATTTCCTAAAATATACTGAAAAACGATATAATAAATATCACTTTGTCCAAGAAAGTATTTTAACATTGTATAAAAATGGCTCCAAAAAAATGCACGAGCCGAAATTGATTTCTGGCAAAACCTGCATTTATTGGCCTTTTTTAGGTGCATTTTTGCGATTTTCGGCCGAATATTCGTGATCATTTACCCCCTCTCCCATAAAAATGGCCGAAAACCATACGTGTAACAGGGGGTTTGGGGAATTCCCCATTTACCCAGGGTTGGACATCCTCCCCACACCCTTCCCTCCAACGTCAACCCACTCTCCCCACTTTTGGCGAAAATTTGCGCTTTGTTGGCTATTTTTAGGTGCTTTTGCCATTTTTGACATAAGATTAGAGTCGCTAATCCCCCTCCTTCTAAAAATGGCCAGGGACCCCTACCCGAAATTTCAAGCCGTTACATGTATGCCGAGGAGCCCCTTACGAAAATTTTGAGCTGTTGCATGCATGCTTCATAGTGATAGTTTGTCTATTTACTCTTGCTCACATTCAAAAATACTGTATCACTTCGTGAAATTCTAATATTTAGCTGCACTTTTGCCATAGTAAAAATTAACTTCAAAAATTATTCAAAAGGTTTGCACCAAAAATCGTCTGACAGTGACTTGAGTCTTGTACCTTGAGAGGAGGGTTATAACCCTCCCTCACCCCCCCTTTGGGAATGTGTGTTTCCGATCCATGTAGCGAGCATGAGAATTAAAACTAAGTCATCACATGAATAATAAATTGGCACTTTGCTGTATGTAACTTGGTGTAACTGGGTACGCGAGTAAAACCATAAGAAAAGTCTATAGGTAAAAAATAGCCTGTGTACTGCAGATGTATTCTAAATAGTTAATATTCAACGGATATATTAAACTTATTCAAATTTGATTTTAACCCTCGGCGCCTCGGCACTTTTTAGCTTCGCCCTCGGCGCCGAGGCCGAGGCTCCAAAAAACGCCGAGGCTTGCCGAGGC
>JAVLUZ010000245.1:3876622-4008821 GCA_036768485.1 Mermis nigrescens | reverse complement strand
ATATACTTAGGATTAAGGATTATGAGGGATGATAAAGAAGGGGACTAGAAAAAAGCTCCTATGTATGTGTCTACAGTCGCAAAAACTCTTAAAAATAAGACTTTCTCTAACCAACGCAAAAAATCGAAGTATAATCTGTGGCCTCTGAAGAAATGTAACCTTCTTCAAATAATTTTCAATGCTTTAAATAAGATTGTACATACATAATCTAAAACAAATATTGCATTAAAGGTGCAACGCTGACTTGCTGCGTATTGTGATTGACATAAAACTAACTGCAATTGTATTTAAGAGTGTTTTATTTTGTTATCATGAGCATTATAACAACAATCAATCGTTGCGGGCATGCAAGCGACAATCGTTGCGGGCATGCAAGCGTACCTGCATGTATGTGGTGTGTTTCACGTCAGCTTACGCGTTTCCTACTGCTTTGGAGAACAATTTCTTTGATTATCTTGAATGGATCGACGTTTGCTGTTTCATTCAGTTGGCTTATAAAGTTGCTCCTAGTTTACTCCATTTACTTTCACTTAGCAGCTGCATTGTCTACTTGCTGCTTTTACAAACATTTTTATTCAAAATTTTATTTCAATCTGTTCACCACAGAACATACTTCGAATTTTTCGCGTTGGTTAGAGAAAGTCTGATTTGTAACAGTTTTTGCGACATTAGGCAGATACACAGAAGCTTTTTCATAGTCCCCTCCTTCTACATCCTTAATAATCCGTAATCCCAAGCATATCCATCTTTTTTCCATCAGAGCATATTTTCTTGCTAGTGTATATATAATCAGTACATACATCAATAGATAATATATGTATTTGGTTTACATAGATATAGTAAGACAAAGAACAAAATTTTAAATTAACCATGAGTTAATGATACAAGATAAGTTATGACAACAAGATATTATCACAGAGGTAATGTGCTTTACTCTAGAAGAGTTTGCCATTTATGTATATATTTTTAAAATTAAATTAAACTTTGCTGCACGCAGGCACGTAGCTGGTCTATAAATTTTACATAAAATGCTATTTTTCACTGTTTGCAAGATGTTTTGCAATTTAAAAAAGCTTTGCGAGCAGTGGCGGATCTAGGATTTTCCTAAGGGGGGGGGGGCGGCATCCCAACTTTTCCAAAAACAGTAAAAAAAATAGGTCCGAAAATTTGCCCTTATTGCGCGAAATAACGTTTTTTCGGTGTTTTACATTGTATACTTTTACATAAAATCACATTTGACGCAATATTTTTTCGAAAAATTTTAGAATTTTCGACAATTTTGTGCGAAAAAATCGTTAAATTTCTTTGACTTTTATAAAAATCTGGCGCGTAGCGCCGGAAAATTCGTGAAATTAAGGCGGATAAACGTCTAGAAGCATGATTTACTGCTTGTTTTTATAGCATTTGATGCGAAACATCGATATATTCAATTGAAAACAGAAGAAAACTATGCAAAAATAGAACAGAAAATGTCAAGAAAGTTGATAGATGTGATTATTAGATATCATTCGGCGCGTAGCGTCGGAAACATTTGAGAAATTATGGTCACTGACGGCCAAAAATCATTGCAAATTGCATATCCATTCCTTATCTCGCCAAATATTTTTGGCCAATGGGGGAGCAGCCCCCATCCCCACCAGTCTTAAATCCGCGCCTGTTTGCAAGTAACAAGATTGCACTAACACGAATTGGACCTCGCTTATTGTAGTTATTTGTAGTGTTTCCGTTCAACAGACTTTATCCTATTTCTCTTTTCCACTTTCTATTTTTAACAAATAAAATTTTTCGCATTTCTCAGCTTATATTCAGAATGCTATAGAATTGAGCTTAAAAATAAACATTTCGAAATTCTCTGGCGCTCTGCGCCATATGTAATTCCAGCTTTGCTTGTCTTTAGACATGTGCCACATTGAGCGTTAAAAGGATAAAAACGTCAAAGATTATCAACGCTTTGCGCGGCATGTAATTACTGCAGTGCATCAGAATCTTGTAAAATTGAGCTTGAAATGATAATTACAAACGTTTCTGGCGCTTCGCCCCAGACATAATTACAACGTCGCGTTTATTCGGGAAACTGCTAATATCAGCTTAAAATGATAGAAATATAGAAAATTTTTGGCGTTCTGCGCCAGCTATAGTTCATTTATTGTTTATCTATAGGGAGGCTACAAAAATTAGCTTAAGTTATAAAACGTCTGCAGCAAATTTACTTGCCTTTGATCATCTTTCTTTACATTTCCTGCCAGAAATTAGTGTTGAACGCTATTTAATGACATGTTGATAAACAATTTACCTAGTTATTTCTAGAAATCTTGAAACTTTTGACTAAATTTCTGTGCGAGAAATGATTCCGGAGACAATGAAGCAAACAAAGATATCATTTTTCACTTAAGTAACGGATTTATGAGGCTAACCTCGACAGTTTTGGAAAATGTTGACAATTCTAATGCCTAAATATCCTAAATCCGACACATCAGGAGCAGACAAGCACGGGGGATTAGGGTCTAGACCCCCAGAATGGAAAAATGGGAATTTTTTCAGGAGGCAAAATGAAGGCGAAGAATGAATGGAAATTGAAAATTTTCTTCAAAATTTCTTCAAAACGATATTTTTAGTGCTTATGCCAGTTCTTGAGGTCATCTGGGCCAAAAAAAGCTCAATTCTTGACCCGTTTCACACCGGCTGACCCCCTAGTCACCCGTGCTGTGCATCTATGATCAGAAGCCTTTGTCTCATAAGTAGCGTCTTTTGTGTCAAAAGCTCTTATTTGTCCTATAATAATAAAGATAAAAAATAATAAAATAGTAATAATAATACTAATAATAAAATAATAAATAAAAATAATTATAATTATGACGCAAAGCACCTTTTCTCAAGATAAGATTATATTCAGTTGCAAAATTTTCTCTTTCTCACATTAAATATTTTTATGCTGTTCAAGATAGCATTGTAATTTTAAACACTTAGTTTTTCAGTTTTCTGAGTCAGCAATCGAATGTTCTTTAAATTGAACCAACATCAAGAATTTTATGAGACATTCTTTGAAAACAATATAACTTTCAATATATATTTGTATAATATGAGTATGAAATAGAGTGAAAATTTCTGAAATTTTTTTCTCGAAATTTTTTTCTACCATGGCATAGGGCTCTTCGAGATAGCGCCCAAAAATTCCTTTATTTTTGCCCATCTTCCAATGTTTCTCGAGATATCTGACCTCAAAATTTTCGCCCCCCCCCGAAATAAAATCCTGTATACGGGCCTGCCTATATACATTACCCTCGGCCTTGGTCGAGGCAAGAATTGTTAAGCGGCCTCGGCCAACGGTTCAGAAAGTACCCTCGGTCCGATCACTGCAGATTTGTGTTTTTTTCGTACAAGGTACAATTGTACATGTACACAGATGGTCCCCAAAAGTCTTTGTACATTTTGTACATGCAAATTTTTGTGTAAAATAATATATTACAATAGCGATTTTAGTGTGGTAAAACAGGGTTTTCGGTCTTTGGTAGTGCATTTTGGCTAATTTCTGGGTTTCTGACGTCAAAAATTACTAAAAATTGTTTCGAAACGGCGCGAAGCGCCCTCCACTACTAAATGCGAATTCTGCCATTTTAAAGATACGTAGGACATTTTAGAAATTGTCACGCCGTTTTACAGTTTTTGTCTTCCCAAAAATCTTTGTACATTTTGTACACACAAATTTTTGTGTACCATAATATGGTGCAGTAGTGATTGTAGTATTGTAAAAACAGAGCTATTCGACTTTTGGTAGTGTAGTTTAGCTAATTTCTGGGTCTCTAAAGGTAAAAATCACTAAGAATCGTCTTATTAGGGCGGGAAGCGCCAAAAAATTTGACATTCCTCCTTTTGAAATGTAATTTCTGCCATTATAAAGATATATAGATCACAATTACTCATTTCGGCGCGAGCGCCGAAATTATTTTCGAATTTTAGACCTTTTTTGCAATTTTTGTCTTTCCAAAAATCTTTGTACATGTACAAAGACGGCCGACTCCCGAAAAGTCTTGGTACATCGGGAAAAATCTTTGCCGAATACAAAAAAAACAGTGCTGCAGATAGGTGGAAATCATGGTGTTTCTGGACGCTTCTCAACAGGCTTCAAATATTGGATAGGAAAAATTTTTTGAAAATTCAATTTATTCTCAATCATATTAAAAAAATAAAATGTATAAAATTATTACCCAAATGATTTCTAGACATTATATACAAGCTTGACCAGGTTTTACCTGTTTTGCACTCAATGCTACACTGCAAAGAAAAATAATACGGGAAATAAACAATTCTACGCAGGGCCTCAGAAGCCTTTGACAGATTCACCATGACTTACTAACCTAAGCTAGTTAAGAAGATAAAGTTATACAAAAACAATAAAAGTGGCGCGAAGCGCGAAAAATTTTGGGATAATTAGCTCAAAAAGTGTGCTAAAATCTGTTCTGGCAGTCCTTTAAATAGGCTTCAAGAACATTCAACTTTTTCCTTTGGGGGGGGGCGAACACACATGATCTGGGAGAGGTTTCAACCACTAAAATTTTCCTCCACCGCAAAATTTTTTTCACTCTCCACCAGAATCACGGTTTTTTTTTTTGGTACTCGGCAAAGATTTTTCCCAATGTACAAAGACTTTTCGGGACCGTCTTTGTACATGTACAAAGACTTTTGGGAAGAAAAAAATTGCAAAAAAGGTCTAAAATTCGAAAAAATTTCGGCGCTTCGCGCCGAAATGAGTAATTGTGTGTTCTATATATCTTTATAATGGTAGAAATTGCATTTCAAAAGTAAAAATGTCAAATTTTTCGGCGCTCCGCGCCGTTTTAAGACGATTCTTAGTAATTTTTGCCCGTCGAGACCCAGAAATTAGCTAAACCACACTACTAAAAGTCGAAGAACTCTGTTTTTACCACACTAAAGTCGCTGCTATACCATATTATAGTGCCCAAAAATTTTGTGTGTACAAAATGTACAAAGATTTTTAGGAAGACAAAAACTGTAAAAAAGATGTAAAATTCCCACAATTTTCGGCGCTTCGCTCCGAACTGATAAATTATTTGTCCTATATATCTTTAAAATGGCAGATTTTGCATTTAGAATGGAAAAATGTCAACATTTTTCGGCGCTTCGCGCCGTTTTCAGAATAATTTTTAGTAATTTTTGGCGTCAGAAACCCAGAAATTAGCTAAAATACACTACCAAAGATCGAAAACCCTGTTTTACCACACTAAAATCGCTACTGTACTATATTACAGTACACAAAAATTTGCATGTACAAAATGTACAAAGACTTTTTGGGGACCATCTTTGTACATGTACAAACGGACCTTGTACAAAAAAAAAAACACTGACCAGAATTAACAATTTTTCAAGAGTTTCCAACACTTTCCTGAAAATCGGTAGAAAAAGTGCCCTTTTAAAAGTTTTTCAGCTATCTATTTGCTCGAAAGTGCCGAATACTCATGTTTTGACCCACATTTTGTTCAATTCATTCGACCTTTTCGATTTTTTTTCGAAATTTTATTCACATGCATCATTTTTATACAACAATGGGTTTCAAATTCCACAGTGCATTGTAATTAAAAAAGGTTTTGAGCGCTTTACGCCAAATCGTTATCAGAGCTTATTTATTTTATCAATGCTCAAGATTAGAAAATGCAGCAGCAGCTATATTTAACTTATTCTAGTGTTCTTTGCATGGACCCAGGGGAGTAACCAGGATTTTATTTCGGGGGGAGGGGCAAAATTTTTGAAGTTCTATATCTTGGGAACCATTAGGAGATACGCAAAAACAATGGCATATTTGAGCGTTTCTGGACGAGATCTATACCAAGGTGAAGTAGATAATTTGAAAAAAATTTAAAAATTTTCTTGCTTGATTTCAAACTTGTATAACAAAAATCTATCTTTCAACCTATCGGTACGACTAATTTCTCAATATCGAGTTAAAGCTTGGATCCAAAAAATTTCGAAATTCTTTTCTTTGCATTTAATTTTACGATTTTGCAAAAAGCTAATGCAGAAAATAATAAATCGGCGCGAAGCGCCAGAAACTTTTATTATATTCGCTATTTTCCAGTCAAATCTAGGCTTCTTAGGTAAGAAATGAGATGGAAAAAATTAATCCGGCGGGAAGCACCGGAAAATTCTGAGTTTAATGCTTAGAAGTGTACTAAAAACGCATTTTTGGCTGACCTTTTGGTAGACTTCGGAGGGGAAGCCGGCCCCGATCCCCCTCCCGATCCCAGCTGGTTACGCCCCTGCCTGTACCTACCGAATTTTAAGGCACATTTTAATGTTATACGGAATTCAATAAAATATGTAGCATACACATTTAGCACACATTAAATCAGCTGATTCCTGCTGCACCCCATAGTTTCGGCTTGAAATTCTAAAGAATTAAACATCCACTGACGCCTTAGGAACCTGCAATATATCTTTGAGGGCAATAAAAGTGCGAATATGACTAGAATAGCTACAAAATTGAATCATAGATGTCCTGAAATAATTTTACTTTGTAATTGTGTGTGACATAAATCTCAGTTAATCATAATAAATCCTAAATCTCAATTGATTCCTGCTGCAGTTGCGAAACTGAATAAAGTTTTTTGGTTATAACCTTAGCAGTGCCAGCACTTGCTATAAATGCTGCAACGGTCGATCACTATTCATACTACACACACACAACACACAGTATTTGCATTTGATAAATATCAGACAAATATCTGGACTGCACCATAAATGTACAGCATCGGAACTCTGGAGGAGGGCAGGCCCAAAATTTTTTACAAAGTGCCTTTTTGGGCTAAACACGATGGGTACACGTCAAAAACTGTGTTTTTTGACGTTTCAGACAATGCTCGTTCTTCCTAGAACATATAAACGTAAAAAATGTGAAAATTTGAGTAAATTGAACAAAACATGGTCAAAAAAAGTGTGCAAAGCGCGAAGCACCAAAAATTTGAGATTTTTGAGCTAAAAATCGGGTATGAACCCTTAGAAAAGCACACTTTTTACAACTTTTACCAACTTTTACAAAAAAAAACGATAATTCTGGGGGTCGCAGCCATTTTGCGGGGGGTCAGTTGCCATTCTGGCGGGTGAAACCCCAACCCCAAGAGACGTCTGTACTGCACTGTAGTAATACATGGTGAAATGACGCATGAAAACACAGAAATGCTGAAATAAAACGTAATTGTGCACTCGATGTTACAGCTAGAAGAATATGACCAGAACAGATGTGCACAGGAAGGCCCTAAACAGTTTCTGAACCGACTGTTTTCCTCTAATTTTAGAAATTAATATTGCTAACGTAGTGGGTTATTAATGGATTAAAATTAATTCTAGAATTATTATTAAAATTATTAATTATTAATAGACACATTACTCTTCCAAAAGTTTAAAAAGTGTGTTATTAATTACGACCGAGCCCGGGGCCTTTTCAGCTTAGCCCGGTTTCAAGCCTGCCCTGACCGGCCGGGCCCGGGTATATGGTCGATTACTGCATATGCCCCCATAAAATGCTAAATGTTCAAAGTGCGTGACAGAGTAGTGATCGAGCGAAGCTTCGGCTTCGGCTTCGGTTTCGGCCACCTTCGGCCATTTTTGGACCTTCGGCCGGAAGGTTGGCGCAAAAAATGGCCGAAGGCCGAAGGTTCTTGTAAATCTTTGTTTTGAGGTCAAGAGAATCAATGGGAGCATTGTGAATTATTCAGCTTATTTGTCATTGTACATCGTTTTTGAATTGCATCGATTTGTGTTATTTGCTGCAATAAACCTTCCAATCGACTTTGTCAGCTCTTCTTTGCTCCATTTATGTACATACATGTATTATTGATTACCTATCTATTTATATGTATGTTGCATTTTTGAACCTTAAAACTATAATTTTGTGATTTCAACAGGTTGTGTTCGATTAATTTGCTTTACATTTTTGTAGGAAACTAAAAGTATGTATATAGCCATCTTGGATGTAGAAAGTGACTGACTATACATATAGCCTTTTTAAAAGCTGGAACATTAGCTATGTATACAATAGCGCTATAAAACTCTTTTTACAGAATATGTCCAAGTTTCAGACTTTCACTTGACTTAGAGTCCCACCTCGTGCATACATATAAATGATTTCTTTCCAAAAATTCCCAAACCTTCTGTTATAGCGGAGAAATATTTTATTTTATAGTTGGCATTAAAGTTTTTATCTGCTCCAATAAGTTCTGTTGCGAGCGAGCGAGAATTCAAAGTGGCAAAAGATTTGGCAAATGGTTCACGAATCCGATTGTTGCCAGCAAATGTGCAAAAGCTACTTTTCTTGAAGCACAATCTAAAGGCAATCGGTTACAACAGCGTTAACCTAAAGGATAGTGATGAAGCTGTGGAGTTAGATGGCACTGAGAATGTCAGTGACGCTTACACGACCGATTCTGATGGTGATGACAGTGAAATCGAAGTTGATCAAGATATTTAGTCACACGATATAAATTCCATTGCGCTATATTTGACAAGAATAAACTTTGATGTGATCTGCTTACTATTTAAATGTATGCAAACCTCGTGATGTTCTATTTATTCTTTCTATCTACCAATGTACATACCATGTACATTATAGCCAATGTACATTATAGCGCCTTCGGCTTCGGCCTTCGGCCGAAGCCGAAGGTTTGGCAGGCCGAAGCTTCGGCTTCGGCCGAAGGTGAGAAATGGACCTTCGCTCGATCACTAACGGAAAGGCGCGATAAATCCTTGTAAATAAAATCAAATCTACTAATCATGAATTCCCTAAACTCACCTTCATATTACGTACAATCATCAGCAAGCTTACCCTAGAATGTTTTTCAAAAGGACGGCCCGTAAAGGCGCACGTACATTCATATTTGAAGAATTAAATCACTTAGGATCCGTGCAAATGGGCGCAATTTAGCGATTAATAAATATTCATAATGCAAATTCGTTCTGAAGTAATTCAGAAAGCAGGTGTTAAAGCATAAATATTTATATATGAAAACCGGTCATTTGTACAACCAGGGATAGACATTTTTAAGAACACGGAATACCATTCAACTGGTATTTTACATAATACTTCAATCAAAAATGTACAATAGACAATTTCTAAATTTTGAGGCGATTCAAAAAAGCGGAACTTGTCAGGTAGAAAGCTGAATTATGAATTTGCTGAGCTCATAAAGTAAGGCATAATTCTAAAATGTAAAAATACTGAACACGGGTTGCAACGTAAATTTCAATTGTGAACAAGCATAGTGACCACTGACCACCATACATGGGCAACACCAAAATCCTGGGGGGTCAGGATCACACCTGGGTGTAAGGAGAGGGGTGGGGGTATGCCACCCCTCCCCGAGAAATCAAAATGCCCCCAGAATTCAATTTTATTCTATTTTTGTTTTTTCGCAATTTTTTGATGCCAATGGATAGTGCTCAATGAGAAACGTTGGAAAATTGTGTTTTTCGCCATACCACCATTTGAAAAGCCATTTTTGACCTTTGAAAAATCTTGCACCCCAGAATTTTGGTGCTGCCCACATATGGTCAGGATGTGTCAAATCGCCAAAAATTTTACTAAAAAAGGAATTCTGAGGGGTCTACAGTAATATAATCTAAGGGGGTTTTTCAATTTCTATGGGGTGCAACCCCACCCTGACAGCCATGTGTGTATGTGTATACCACCACTTCAGTGGTAGTATAGTAGTACAAGCCCTCAAGCTGTCTGCCAAGAATGCATGTGCTGTATTATCTGCTAGTTCAAAATGTATCTAGCACGTCTTTTCATAGAAGACGCACACAAGCATGTACCTACATGCGTATATAGGGGCGTAATTATGGGGGAGGACGCCCATGTATGTACATAGACGAGGTGAGGGAAGCAGGGGACGACCGAAGCTTCGGCTTCGGCCAGCTTCGGCCGAAGGTGGGGTGTTTTCTTGCTTCGGCCGAAGGCCGAAGCTCGAAGGAAAAAAGGCCGAAGGCCGAAGCTTTTTTTCAGGGCAATTTTTTATTCGCATTAAAATTTAGACAATGTGCAATATAACTAACCCCAGGCGACGCCATTTAGCTCAAATTATCTTCTAGTCACCTTAAATTTCGTTAAAAATATGCTCACAACAGTAACTTTGACTATATAAACAGCAATCAACCATGTACTAGTAACAAAAGCTGACTCATCTAAGCATTGTATCTGCTCCGCATCTGTTTCCATTTTTAAAAAGTTCGACTATGAATGAATCACTAGCGATCGCGAAAATGATGAGACACTTAAGGGAAAAGCCACACCTTTATTCCTACATGTCTCACATTTGAAGGCATGTCTTTGTTTACTCGAAATTCCAACGCCATCTTTGTACTAGTTGTATATCGTGTGTCTACTGTGTACCAGTGTTTTTATTTTAACAATGTCCGTTTGTACTAGGGATGCACCCGGGCCAGGCCCTGGGGCCAAAATACGCAACTTTCAGCCTATTAGTTAGAATTATCTCAACGTTTTTGTTCGAATTTTGGCGATATCTTGGGGAAAAATCGTGCATAATCGCCTGTGCATATCATTCATGTATAACAAAACATTGGTCACAAATTTTATTTCATAAATTTAGCTCATTCACGAGTATAGCTGCAGCAATTTAATAGTCAAAACCGATAATCTACAAGTTTTTCGCCAAATACACTAGCGTTTTTAATCGCTCATGTAGCAAACGAGAACGGGAATCCTAGCAAATATTGCCGCTTGTACTGAACAAGCGTTCACTCGGGGTACACATGGGTAGGGGCTCAAATATTTCCTAGTCAGTTATATATGCTAGGGCCGGGTAAGTTTCCACTTTTGTTCGCAAAAAGCCCATCGGATCCAATTCTGTTCCGACATTTTCTTCTGCATGACAAAAAGCATACGTTTAACATTTTGTGGCATTCCTGTAGATTTGTTTGCCAGATAAACAGGCACG
The DNA here is from genome assembly GCA_036768485.1 of Mermis nigrescens. NCBI lineage: Eukaryota > Metazoa > Nematoda > Enoplea > Mermithida > Mermithidae > Mermis > Mermis nigrescens. The sequence goes on along the minus strand of JAVLUZ010000245.1, from coordinate 3,997,857 downwards.
TAGCTCTGGGGGAATGGGGGGTCCAGCCGGCCCCATAAAATTCAGAAAAATCGGAAAAATAGGACTTTTTAAACGTTATTTTGTGATATTTTTGGGCTTAGTCCCTCCAAAATTGGTGTTGGTCACCCCAAAATAGGACGGCCAGCTACATGCCTGCGGATGAAATTCCAAAAGATGTTTTTTGTGTTGGATTGGCTGTCAACATAATAAACTATGCATGCGAAATTTCTATCCTTGTTTAAGCTATTTTCATTTCGTCTGATCTAAAACATGAGTAATTCGGCTGATAATGATGCAAGTTACGTGAATTGGGCCAAATTTTATAAATGGTAGGAAAAATTTTTGGCCTATATAAGCTATGATGATTAATTGAACTCGAAAATACATGTGGAACGGATGCCATAGACTTGCCCAGACGCTATTTTGCATAAGTCACATTTTGCCAAATACATATGTACACATGATATATCCTGGATATAGCAAAAATAGTTGGCCCCGGTTGGTCCCAGTCTCTAGTACCGGCCCCGGCGCCGGGCCCGGCCCCGGTTAGAAAGGCGGCCCCGGTGCATCCCTAGTTTGTACATGTACAAAGATGGTCCCCAAAAGTCTTTGTACATTTTGTACACGCAAATTTTTGTGTACTATATTATAGTACAGTGGCGATTTTAGTGTGGTAAAACAGGGCTTTCGATCTTTGGTAGTGTATTTTAGCTAATTTCTGGGTTTCTGACGCCAAAACTTACTAGAAATTGTCTCAAAACGGCGCAAAGCGCCGAAAAAATTGACATTTTTCCATTCTAAATGCACATTCTGCCATTTCAAAGATATATAGGACAAATAAATAACTCATTTCGGCGCGAAGCACCAAAAATTTCTGGAAATTATACACCTTTTTATAGTTTTTGTTTGCCCAAAAATTGTTGTAAATTTTGTATACACAAATTTTTGGGTAATAGAATATGGTACAGTAGCGATTTTAGTGTGGTAAAAACAGAGTTGTTTGACTTTTGGTAGTGTATTTTAGCTAATTTCTGGGTCTCTAAGGGCAAAAGTCACTAAGGATCGTCTTAAAACGGCGCGAAGCGCCGAAAAATTTGACATATTTACTTTTGAAATGCAATTTCTGTCATCATAAAGATAAGTAGTACACACAATTACTGATTTCGGCGCGTAGCGCCTAAAATGTTTGCAAATTTCAGACTTTTTTTGAAATTTTTGTCTTCCCAAAAATCTTTGAAAATGTACAAAGACAGTCCCAATAAATCTTTGTTACAATGGGAAAAATCTTTGCCGAGTACAAAATACACTGCTATGTACCATTCTCTTTTGTATTAAATAATTGCTCTATGGTCGACGTGTAAACTTTCTTAAACTTCTGCATCTAATAACGGGATGAAATCTCTATTTGCTTTTATGTCTAGCTTCTACAATTTTAAGTAAGTATTAGCAGGAAAATTAGGAATTAATCAATTGTTTTTATAATTCTCAGGAATTCCAGGCTTTATTCCTAATAATACATTATATTTTTATATATTCAGGATAGTGAATCTGAGGATGATCAATACGTATTAGCTGCTGATATACATGAAATGCCTAATAATGAAATCAGTGCTAATGAAGAGAATTAATTGCGCTTTAGAATAAAATTTTTGCAATGAATGACACTGTTTTATTACTTCATATTTACTCCTGGAACATAATCAAGCTTAACTTTCATATTTATGACTCAATTCGCAATTCATTCTTCATACTAATCAGAATTAGACTGAAGAATTTATACAGATTCGGCCTTCGGCCTTCGGCTGAAGCTTCGGCCAAAGCCGAAGCAAGAGCTGGCCGAAGCTTCGGCTTCGGCCGAAGCAAAATTTTGGAGCTTCGGTCGTTCGCTGGAGGAAGGAAGGAGCATAGTAACATGTAACAGAGGGAACAAGGGATCCTCCCACCCAATGTTGCCCCATCCCCCTTAGCCAAAAAATTCTTCACTCTCCTCCCCCAGCCCCCGATTTTTGAAAAATATCTTTTGACCCTTTTAAGTGACCTTAGCCAAAAATTGGAAGCCATTAACCGACCCCCATAATTCTTAAAAAGATGGATTTTTCAACCGTTTTCAGGTGTTTTGCGCCAAAAATTAGAGGTCATTAATCCCCCGGAAGATGGCCGGGGACCCCCACTCAAAATCTTGAGCATTACATGTGTGGAGGATATTACGCCCCCCGCTGAAGGGTCAGCCAGACAGGTACTGACAGGCACAGTGACGGATCTAGGATTTTCCTAAGGGGATGTGATGACATCCCAACTTTTCCTGAACAGTCAAAAACAGGTCCAAAGATTTGCGCTTAACGCGCGAAATAGCATTTTTTCAGTGTTTTACATTGTATATATACTTTTACATAAAATTCCTTTTGACGCAATATTTTTTCTTAAAATTTTAAAATTTTTGACAATTTTGTACAAAAACATCATTGAATTTCTTTGACTTTAACAAAACTCTGGCGCGAGGCGCCTGAAAATTTGTGAAAATAAGGCGTATAGATGTCTAGAAGCATGATTTACTGCTTGATTTCCTGTATTTATAGCATTTCATGCGAAACATCGAAATTTTCAATTGAAAAAAGAAGAAAACTATGCAAAATAGCTGTTTCTGCTGTTAAAATTATTTTGAAGCCTACATGAACAGAGAATAGCTTCCAGGTCGCCAAGAGAGTAAATAAATATTATTAATAGGTACCATCCGGCGCGTAGCTATAGAAAAATTTGAGAAATTTATGGTCACTGACGGCTAAAAATCATTGCAAATTACATATCCATTCTTCATCTAGCCAAATATTATTGGCCAATGGGGGCGGCCGCCCCCGCCCACTCCCCTTAAATCCGTCCCTGGTCTGGCATACATGTAATGGCTCGAAATTGGAGAAAGTCCCAGCTATTTAGGGGGTAAAACCAAAAACTTGTATTTCCTTCCTTCAGTAAAGCATTTTTGCCAATTCTAAAGTCGCTTCTGACAATAAAACCTATAATTTATCAAATGGTGTGAAGCGCATTCTGAAATTTTAGCTCTCTAAAACGCGTTTTTGCATTACAAAAACTAACCAAATCCGTGCAGAAGATAAGGATTTTCAATCGTAGCGATGTCTAGACCAGATTGTGGATAAAAATACAGCAACTGGCGCAGCACGGCTTAAAAATTAATATCAAGTAAGATTCAAATCAATTCGGCGTGAAGCGCCGAAAAATTTTTGAAGTTTTACCTGTCTAAAACGCATTTTTGCATTACAAAAACCAACCAAATCCGTGCAGAAGATGAGCATTTTCAATCAAAATGAAGTACTAGACCAGATTGTCGATAAAAATGGTGCAATTGGCTTGGCGCGGCTCAAAGATTAATAAGAAGTAAGAATTAAAACATTAAAAAATTGAAATTTTGGCAGTTTATCAAAAGTTTCCAATTTTTACTAAAACATATTTACCTGCCATTTTCACGGTCGCAGATTACAAAAAATTGATTTATACTGCGCGGAAACCAAGATTAAAGAAAAATCTTCGGTAATTTTTTTTGCACAAATTTTCACGAAATTTTTTTTAATTCTACCATTTTTAGCATTCTTTACATCCAGTTAAAGATTTCTACTTAAATACAATTCAAAAAGCATTTTTGTATTATCTCACCATTTGAAGATTCAAACAATGGAATGCAGAATAACATGTACCCAATTTAGGTCGACCTAAGCGTCTATACATCAACCTGAGCATCAATACATCGACCTAAGCATCTATACCTCGATCTTAGCGAGAGCGACCTCGATCTAAGCAGCCGAAAACTCATTCTTGAATATACTAAGCCTAAGCATGAGCGTCATTTTAGCAGAAACTTGAATTTCCATATATCTAATAAAGTAAAATGACAGAAAAAAGCATGTAAAAAATTGTTTTTTTCAAATTTAAAAGTTTTCAAACAGAAATTTTTTTGTTTCCGCGCAAAAGACCTTATTTTTTAGTAATCAGTGACCTTAAAAATGGCAGAAAAACATGTTTTTAGCCAAAATTTGAAAGTTTTGATAAACTGCAAATTACCCTTTTCTTATGCTCTAAAACCTTATTTAAAAATTTTACCACGCAATAAAAATTACTTTTTCGTAAACAGCGACCTCGAAAATGTCAGATAAAAATGTTTTTAGCCAAAATTCGGAACATTTTGGTAGACTGTAAAATACCCCTAAAATTTTCCACAAATGCAAACCAAGCCTAAAAACTTTTTCTATTTCCCAAAATTTTGGTTGACAAATAGACCAAAAGGTGGAAAAAGACGGTGAATACCTACCTTGCGTTCTATATTCAAATGATCCAGCGTTAGTCGATTGGTTAAGGTTCTGGGCTTTGAAGCAAGAGGTCCATGTTCCGAATCTGGTTGGCAGCAATCAGATCCTACTATATACGCCTTTACAATATGACTATCCTAATACATATGAGAACCTGCTTTAAGAAATGCAGCATTGGGTATCCACACCACCGTTTTTTCCACTTTTTGGTCTATTTGTCAGAACAAACTTTTGGGAAATGGTAAAAATTTTTGGGCTTGATTGGCATTTGGGGAGAATTTTTTACTGTTAAAAATGCGTTTTAGAGAGTTAGAACTTAAAAATTTTTTGGTGCTTCGCGCCGAATTGATTTAATTCTTACTTATTATTAATCTTTAAGCTGCAGCTGCACCAATTGCAGCATTTTTATCGACAATTTGATCTAGAACTTTACTACGATTGAGAATCCTTATCTTCTGCACAGATTCGGTTAGCTTTGCAGAGATGCGTTTTAGAGAGGTGAAACTACAAAAATTGAAGTTTTTGACGAATATGCTGTGAACCGATTTTGCGCCATTCCGGCAAAACTGCCATACAATTGCGCCAAAACGATACTTTGTGTCACTAAAAGATGCGGAAAAATAATAAACCAAATCCATACAAAACTCACAGAGTTACAGTACTTTAAACAACATACTTCGACATTCACCATTTTGAGCCACTTTAAGGAATTTTAGCAGTTTATCAAAGGTTTCCAATTTTTACTAATTAATATTTTCCTGCCATTTTCAAGGTCGCAGATTACAAAAATTAAGTTACACTGCGTGGAAACCAAGATTAAAGAAAAATTTTTTGTAATTTTTTGCCCAAATTTTCAATAAAATTTTTTTAATTTCACCATTTTTAGCATTGTTCACATCCAGTTGAAGATTTATACTTAAATCCGATTCAAACAGCATTTAGATTCAAACAGTGGAATGCAGAATAACATATACCCAACTTAGGTTGACCTAAGCATCTATACATCGACCTGAGCATCTATACATCGACCTAAGCATCTATACGTTGACCTAAGCATCCATACCTCAACCTAAGCGGGAGCGACCTCGACCTAAGCAGCCGAAAACACCTTCTCAGATAAACTAAGCCTAAGCCTAAGCGTCATTTAGGCAGAAACTTGAATTTTCACATTATCTAGACAGAAAGAACATGCAGAAAATTGTTTTTTCAAATTAAAAATTTTCAAACAAAATTTTTTACCGTTAAATAAAAGTTATTTTTTTGTAATCAGCGACCTTGAAAATGTCAGATACATATGTTTTCAGCCCAAATTCGGAACATTTTTGGTAAACTGTAAAATACCTCACTTTAATGTAGCTATATCCTGAGTAACTCTATCTTCACCAATATTAGTCCGTTTTTCATAAAATTTTTTTCCCGCACTTTCTTTATGCATGCCCTCCTCATTTATATCAATATCGTTTCTTTACACGTACATCTGCAAGTTTTTCGTTCACACCATATAGTAAAGTTTAGCCCAAAAGTTTTTCGGCACTTTGCGCCGAATTGATTTAATTCTTACTTGCACTGGCGTAGCCAGTGGGGGGGGGGGAAGGGGGAAATTCCCCCTGGGGAAAATTTTTACATTTTCAAAAAGTGAGCAATATGGTTGCGTGATGCTGTTTTGCGATAAAAAATGGAAAAATTCGGTGCTTCGCGCCGGTTTATTCTATTATTTCGCAGTTTCTACCGTTTTATTGGTGGAAAATCAAAAAATTAGCGCTTTGCACGCATAAGAAGCATTTTTCTGTCAAAAACATGAGAAATTCCTTGAGAAAATTTAATTTTTTCAATGGCTTTAATCGTGCAGGATGATGTGAAAAGCCCAAAAAACACGTTATTCAACGGCCCCGTGCGTTTTTACGCGTTTTTTTTAGACGAAAAAATTTTTTTTGGAATTCCCCCTAGCGGAAATCCTGGCTACGCCTATGCTGGCTTGTTAATAATGTTTGAGCCGCGCGGCGCCAATTGCAGCATTTTTATCGATAATCGGGTCCTAGAACTCCACTACAATTGAAAATCCTTACCTTCTGCACAGTTTTTGTAATGCAAAAATGATATAGAGAGCTGAAATTTCAAAAATTTTTGGCGCTTGGCGCCATTTGATAAATTATAGTTTTAATCGTCAAAAACTACTTCAGAATTGGCTAAAATGCTTTAATGAAGGAAGAAAATTCAAGTTTTACATATATAACGTATACTGATCGTGATATTTCTTGTAGAGCGCGAAATTCTTATACAAAAAGCGCATCAAACACTGCTATTGCATGTGTACAAAAAATTTTCTACTTGAAAAATACTGATTTTTCAACACAGGCGCTCTAGTTTAAACGTTTTTAGACCTCCCAAAAAAACGTGGAAAAAGGTCGGAAAGAGTGGAAAAAAATTTTGGGTCTGGTCTATAATACCAACCAAACTGTTGGGAAAAAAAGTGATTCACACGCTTTTGTGCGGCTAACCCGTGATCAGTGTTGCCAACTCTGAAAAGATCAACAGGACATACCAACATTTGAAACCGGACAAAACCGGACAAGAGCACAGTAAAATTCCGGACAAAACCGGACAAACGATGTATACAATTGATAAATAACAAGGTGGCTAAAATTTATTCAAATCAACTATTGCACTTAATTATCTATCCTATTAAACGCATTTTGCACATTAAACAAGGCTTCATCAGAAAGTGATAACGATTCATCAAGGCACACAATATCATCATCACAAATGCTACGACCGTACATTGTAGTGTTAAGCAATTTAAGCATTGGATCAGTAACAGTAAAGGTGAAACAATTCTCGCCCTTCAAAGACAGTAAAAAACGAACACGTAATAAAGCGTCAGTAGTTTTGACATCTAAGCGATTTCGTAGTTTGGTCTTCAGCAAATTTAATACAGAAAAACCGCGTTCAACGCTAGCATTAGAAAAGGGAAAACTTAAAGCAGACAATGCAAATGAGGTAATGTTTTGGCTTTAAAACTAATGGCTTTAATGTGCTTGGCCGTTTTAACATGATTAAAAAAAGCATCGTGTTTTGGGCGTAGATTAGCAGAACATAATTTACAGGAAGCAGAACCGTCTGAGAATTCTACTAGCCACGATTTGAAACCTGGTTCCCGAACACCGTTTTTTCCCAGCGATTTGGTTGACATTATAGACCAGACCCAAAATTTTTTCCACTCTTTCCAACCTTTTTCAACCTTTTTTGGGGTCTAAAAACGTTTAAAACAGGCCGCCTGTATTAAAAAATCAGTGTTTTTTAAGTAGAAAATCCTATGTACAAATGTAATAGCGGTGTTTGATGTACTTTTTGTATAAAAATTTCGCGCTCTACTGAAAATATCACGATCAGAATACGTTATTTCTGTTTAAATCTGAATTTCCTTCCTTCAGTAAAGCAGTTTAGCCGATTCTAAAATCGCTTTTCACAATAAAAACTGTAATTCATTAAATGGCGCGAAACCTCAGAAAATTTTGAAATTTTAGCTCTAGAACGCATTTTTGCATTACAAAAACTAACCAAATCCGTACAGAAGATAAGGATTTTCAATCGTAGCGTAGTTCTAAACCAGATTGTCGGTAAAAATGCTGCAATTGGTGCAGCGTGGCTTAAAGATTAATAACAAGCGCCGAAAAAATTTTCAAGTTTTACCCTTTTTAAGACGCATTTTTGCATTTGGAAACCGGACAAAAGCGGACCAACTGCTTGAAAAACCGGACATCGAAAACCGGACATGACAGTCGACCGGTCAAAACCGGAACTCAAGCCTGAAAACCGGACATAAATGTCCGGCCGGTTTTCCGGACAAGTTGGCAACCCTGCCCGTGATCTATTTGCACTGATATATACAGTAAACACTTACACTTAATTTTGCGCAAACATTTTAACTTGCCTTATAAATTATTAGGATAATGCGATTAATCAATATCGTCTAATACTATTGTTCACCATTTTAATTATTTTAACCATCATTATTTACGTTTATTGATTAAAAATTGCCTATTGTAGGGACAGTAAAGGTATTATAGTCTGTTTCACACAACTTCGGTCATAAATTTTAAAACTAAGCTGACAGATTGCGATTATAGCATTGATTTGATATATAATCATCGTAACCCTTGGCTTACTGTCGTTGAAAATTCTTCGAATTTATGCACGAAGTTATGTGAAACAGACTGTAGTTGCTTATCTTGGAAAACATCAGTAAAATACAGACACATCTAAACATACAGGTAGGTATGTACATATGTCTACAAATGTAGTCTGTTTCATTTATTCGAGAGCTTTTTCAGTGAATGTTTATGCAATCTACAGTAACTCCTTCTTATTTACTATAGGTATTTCGATAGAGCTCGCTGTAGCTGCATAGCAAAGAATGGTTTTTCAATAAAATTTTTCGCGGTATAATTTATTTTCGTCTTCCAAGAGATCAGTCAACTTGCTTGCACAGAAAAGTAGAGCATTCAGCTTATCTTGATTTGACACTTTAATTGCAAGAGACTACCACCATTTTTAAGGCAATTTTTTTGACCTTTGAAAAATCATGCACCCCCAAAATTTTCTTGCTGCCCACGTATGGTTTTAACCCCCCTCCCGAAAAATTGGGGATGAGCAATTGGGGATTTTTGGAAAAAAATGCATAAAAAAGTGACGACTTATTATTGTTTAACATTATTATTTGACCTTTGAACACAAAAACTTTTCGGTGCTTCGGGCCAAAAGATCACTTTTTCTTTAGAAAATTATATTCCATAAATATTCCATAAATGAGGATAAGATTTAACAAATTCAATAAGCCGTTCATCAAACGACGCCGCCATTTGGGACTAGCTTATAACAATTCTGTACCCACTTCCGTAGAATAAAAAGAAATTTATATGCCGTGTTTATGATTACGTATGTACTAGCAAGAGAGTGACTGCAACATATACATACATAATTTAGCACACCAGCAAAGTGCATTAACTGCTCGCAACATGAGTACCTGTACACAATTACATAATTTTTGGCGACACACGCATAAATAAGCCCCGTGTGCATACGTGGGCAGTAAGAAAATTCTGGGGGGGGTCGCAAGATTTTATAAAATCTATACGTCTCCATATGACACATTATACTGTAGAATAACATAATTACCGTATTAGTTTAAAACACTTTTGTAATCACTTTAAATCTTTTTAAAAACCTCAAACTTAAATGAAAGAGGCTATATAAAGTCTATTTCATTTATTCGGAAGCTTTCAGCTTAGTGAGGGCGAGTGGCTGGAATTCTTCCATGTTTAATACATTGATTCGCCCATATAAATTTGATTTGGGCATTTAATCAGTGCCGGGACATACTGTAGTAAGTGCGCTAAATAAAAAGCTATCAGCTGGGATCGAATACGGGTTGCTTCAACGACAAGCAGACGTTTTACGATTTTTATCTGCAAGTTGATTGTACTCCTGGAGGACACGAATAAATTATGCCGCAAAAATGCCATTGATTAACCCCTCTTTGCTACGTAGCTACAGAGAGATTTAGCGACCTACAGTAAATACGAAAGAAGAGATTACTGTGGCCTCCGAAAACATTCACTGAAAAAGCTCTCGGATAAATGAAACAGATTATAAGTGTGTGAAAAGGATAATGAGCATGTGCTTGGTCTTATTTTTTGAAATTGGCAAAAGAACGTACGATTAGGCCAACCACACGTTGGCGTGGGGGCTTACGTTCTCACATAACTTTAACAACCCGCTTAGATGACATCAGACCCCAGACTTCTATTTCTAGTAACATTTTTGGCGATTCCGCGCAGCCGATACCCCCAGAATTTTCTTGCTGCCTATGTGTGAGGCCAACACTAATCAGATTAATTTAAAAAAACAGTGATTGACACAGGAATTATGGCAAGCAGTGAAATTTGCAAGATGGCGCATAAATGTTCTTCGCTGCATTCACGATTATTAATTTAGCATTAACATTAATTATCAGATTCGTAAGGGGCAACATGTTTTGAAAAAAATTGGCCCTCCGCAAATTGTGCTTCTCAATGTAAACTTTACACTTGTGTTAATAACGCAATATTGGGCGTAAAGAAACAAAATAAACTAGGATCTGTAACGCTGACATATTTTAAGCATAATCAGCATGTTCGCCTACTTAGCGAAGTAATGAAGAAATTTCCTTTTTCGTCACGAACTCTTTACACTAAAACGATCAGAGATCAAGAAATATTGCGTGAAAAGAGAAAACATTTTATACTTTGAGATATTATAACCCGCTACATTATAAAACCAATTGGTCTGCGCAGAAACCAAAATTGAGTTAGGTAAGCTTCAGGATACGCTAATAGTAAAAAACTCGTATACTTTACACTTTTGTGCAACAACCATTAAGTGTAAAGAAATTTTAAGGTCAGATTCGTAATATACAGCTCAAGGGCAACATTTTTCTAAAAATTGGCACTCTGCGAATTGTTTGATACCCAATGCTTTGGGCAGAAAAGTGCTTCTCAGTGTAAACTTTACACCTGTGCTAATAACGCAATATTGGATGTTTAGAAACAAAATAAACTAGGATCTGTAACGCTAAGGTCAGTGCACATTTTAAGCATAATCAGCATGTTCCGCCTACTTAGCGGAATAGCTGAAGAATTTTCGTTTTTCATCTCGAACCCTTTACATTAAAACGATCACAGATCGAGAAATATTGTGTTAAAAGAGAAAAAATTGTACGTTTTGAGATATTGTAACCCTCTACATAGTGATCGACCGGGGCGACTTTTTTGGCCGGGGCCGTGGCGGTACCGGGGCTGGAAACAAATCGCCCGGCCGGGGCGTGGGCGGGACGGGGCCGGGCGGGGCCGGGGCGGGGCCGGGGCCGGGGCTGGCCGGGGTCAGACAAGGAAAATATTATTGCATGACACATACTTGGGGTGGGGGGCATAGGAAAGAAATAATGAGCGATTGCTCCATTCAGTAGTAAATGGCTTTTCATATCAAGTTTTATTACTATTTATGTCACAAGAAACAAATTTAGTCTAGTGTTTCATTGTCTGAATCATCAATAAGGTCTATGTCGCTGCTATTAGCACACTCTGTATCATTCGAATCTTAGCTACGGCTACTGCTGCTGTAGCAATTGGATGCAATAGGTATTGGATGTAATAAATGAGACATCACACATTCCCATATGGGGGAGGGGTATTACCTCCTCAGGGTCCAAGACACAAGTCACTGTCAGACGATTTTTGGTGAAAACCTTTTGAATTTTTTGAACTTAATTTTTTAGTATGGCAAAAGTGTACCTAACTATTAGAATTTCACGAAGTGATACATTATTTTATTATGTGAGCTAGAGTAAATAGATAAACTATCACTATAAAACATGCATGTAATCGCTTAAAATTTTATGAGGTTCCCTCAGTATACCTACATGTAACGGCTGGAAATCTAGGGTAGGGGTCCCGCGCCATTTTTAGAAGGAGGGGGTTAGCGACTAGATCAAAAATGGTAAAAACACATAAAAATAGCCAAAAAGCACAGGCTTTCGCCAAAAAATGGGGGAGGGTGGTTAAATATTTTCTGACTTTCAAGGAAGTTCGGGGCTTCAAAGCGGAGATGGGGGATGGCCCAAATCCTCTGTCACATGTATATTCCTCGGCTATTTTCAGGGAAGGGGGTAAGCGGCTCCATTTTTGCAGCCGCTTACCCCCCCCCTTTGAAAATCTTTAAAATGGTAGAATTTTCAATAAGGAATTCTACACCTTTTTACAGTTTTTGTTCTTCAAAAATCTTTGTACATGTACAAAGACGGTCCTGAAACGTCTATGTACATCAGCAAAAATCTTCCCCGAATACAAAAAGACCGTGCTTCTAAATGTGATAATTCGGCCTGAATTTAGTTGATAGTTCGGCGCGAAGTGTCGAAATTTTTATGAGCTTCTGATGGAATTCACACATAAAACTCGACTGAGAAAGCTAAAACAACTTGTACTACAAAAATGAGAAATATTACAAAAATTGTAATATGCGAATTAAATCTTGTAATAAGCAACACTGCGCTTAGAATGGAAAAATGGAAAAATGTCAAATATTTAGGAACCCAAAAATTAGCCAGATACACTACTAAAGGTCGGAAAACTATGTTCTACTACCACACTGAAATCGTTACTGTACCATATTAAAGTATACAAAAATTTGCATGTACAAAACAGTGTTTTTTGTATTCGCCAAAGATTTTTCCCGATGTACAAAGACCAGGACTATCTTTGTACATGTACAAAGATTTTTGAGAAGATAAAAACTGTAAAAAGGTATAAAATTCCAAAAATTTTTCGGCATTTCCCTCCGATATGAAAAATTGTTTGTCCTATACATCTTTTATATTGCAAAATTTAAATTTAGAATGCAGAAATGTCAAATTTTTAGGCGCTTCGCGCCGTTTTGAGACAATTTAGTAATTCTTGGCGTTAGAAACTCAGAAATTAGCTAAAATATACAATCAAAAGTCAAAAGACCCTGTTTTGCCACTAATTTTCTGGTCCTCCAATTTGGGATTTCACCCCTCCCTCAACTCTGGACCCTAGGAAACTATTTGAGACATATTTAGTTTATCGGATCGAACGCAATTCTGCAGCGTAGTTTATATTCGCCTATAATTAACCTCGGTCCTAATAACTATTACACAGGAAACGCGTTTTAAAGCACACGGTTCCCATTCAAATGAATTTAAAAGTGTTTTTTGTAGAAATAGTTTGTTAAAAACGTACAATTTCTAACTAGAAATAGAACGTATTTGTCAACTCTAAATCTTTTAGCCATAGCTATGAATGAATGAGTTAAAAGTAGCATTTAGTTTAAATAAGTTAAGTGGAGGAATCGAAAATATGCAGATTTTCCTGAACATTCATTCATTAAAAGCTCATTTATACACAGTAGAAAACTTATGACAAGGACTAAGTAAGTATACATATGGTCTAATCAGTACAGTTCTCAAAATTAACACTTGCTCATTGATAAATAAGTGCCAGTATCACAGCCTGTACAAAATACGAATTACACTAAATTTTTCCCCGGCCCCGGCCATTTTTTGACCTTGCCTCGGCCGGGGCCGGGGATGCTGAAAAATAGCCGGGGATTGCGGGGCCGGGGCCGGGGCCAGGGCCCCGGTCGATCACTACCTCTACATTATAAAACTAATTGGACTGCACAAAAACAAAAATTGAGTTAGATAAGCTGAAGGGCACTCAAGAGTAAAAAACACGTATACTTTACACTCTTGTGTAACAACCATTGAGTGTAAAGAAATTTTATGGTCAGATTCGTAATCAATAACTCTAGGGCAAAATTTTTCAAAAAAATTTGGCTCTCCGCAAATTGTTTGATACCCAATGCTCTGGGCGGAAAAATTGCTTCTCAGTGTAAACTTTACACTTGTGCTAATAACGCAATATTGGGTGTATAGAAACAAAATAAACTAGGATCTGTAATGCTAAGGTCAGGGCATATTTTAAGCATAATTAGCTTGTTCCGCCTACTTAGCGGAGTAGCTGAAGAAATTTCGTATTTCGTCTCGAACCCTTTACACTAAAACGATTACACATCCAGAAATATCGCGTCGAAAGAGAAAAAAATTGTATGTTTTAAGATATTGTAACCCTTTACATTATAAAACCAATTGGACTGCACCGAAACCAAAATTAAGTTAGATAAGCTTTAGGACACGCTAACAGTAAAAAAACTCGTATACTTTACATTTTTGTGCAACAACAATTGAGTTTAAAGAAATTTCAAGGTCAATTCATGATCTACAGCTCAGGGACAACATTTAAAAAAATTGGCTTGCCGCCAATTGTTTGATACTCAATGCTCAGAGCGGAAAATTGCTTCTCAGTGTAAACTTTTCACTTGTGCTAATAACACAATACTGGGTATATAGAAACAAAATAAACTAGGATCTGTAACGCTAAGGTCAAGGCACATTTTAAGCATAATTAGCATGTCCCGCCCACTTAGCGGAGTAGCTGAAGAAATTTTTTCGTCTCAAACCCTTTACACTAGAACGATTGCAGATCAAGAAGTATTGCGTAAAAAGAGAAGAAAAAAGGGTATTGAGATATTGCAAACCTCTACATTATAAAACTAATTGGACTGCACAGAAACCTAAATTGAGTTAGATAAGCTGAAGGACACGCAAAGAGTAAAAAACACGTATACTTTACACTTTTGCGTAACAATGATTGAGTGTAAAGAAATTTTAAGGTCAGATTTTATCTTCAACTCAGCGGCAACATTTAAAAAAAATTGGCGTTCTGTAAATTATTTGATTTTTCAGTTTACACTTTACACACTCATTGCTAACTCGGAACAAAAATAATAAAAGCAACATCGAGTTTTTTTGATTATCTATCGATTAAAAAAAAACCGCATTTCCCAGGTGTGTGCCGTTGTTGCTGTGAACGAGGGGACACAAATTTCGCACTCGCCGTGATAAACATAAGAAAAAGGTGGCCAAGTGGCCTATATTTCTCCGCTTATACAAACCTCCTATTGTCGACCAGCACCTTGTTTTTTATCGACTGTACCTGCATTGTTTTATTCGCATATCTACTATTAACAGGCAATGTAGGTATGTAAGAGTACTTTCGTTGTTGCGCAAACTTTCCTATTTTTCTCAGTGAAACAAAGGCATTGCTTCTGTCAATAAGGCTGTATAAAGTCATGGCGTGTGCAATTGAATAATGCAAGATGAAACGAAATTTAACATAAGCATTACCCGACTTTAGGCATCTTACGCACTCCATAAGAATATAATTCCGTATGTGTGTGCACGTTAGTAACCTAACAATATTGTGGGCGTTTTGGGCTGTTTTTGAGATGTTTTGATCTTTGACCTTAGCAATAGCATTTATATGTTTGCTTACTAGGACTGAACGGGCATTTGTTAGGTGCAGCTAAATTTCACCAGATTTACTGCATTATCAGTGTAGTATGCATTTAGTGCATTTTTTAAAGTAAGTAGGAGATTATTGATTCATTTTTGGTGCATGCAAGGTACATTTTGTACCAGAAATCGATACAAATTTTAGTAGTTATAGTCTACTTAGTCTCAAGCGCGCGGTTTTATCACTCCGCATTCAATCCTTTGTTAAGGATTGCAATTTACAGCATATTCTACGTCTATTTATTCTGTTTTATATAGGTTTTGCACGGAGAATAAGATTTCTCTGGACAACCAGTAGTGTTTTATGATGCTCTGAAACAAGCATCTTCATAATGATATATAATTACATTAATGAGTGCAGTGGCATCTATTACAGCTTCAAAGAGCCTCTGGCAACCACAATATCACTTCTGATTCCGTTTAATACAAATTGTTAAAGCTCTTTGTGCCCATTTTTAGTGCAAGTCGTGCTCCCAACAATTTTGGCGCATTACGTCGTATTGCATCATTATCTCAATTAAGGAGCTGGCGTACTTCTGCATAGAAATCTGGAAACGATTTTTTCCTTTATTTTCTTCAGGTTTTCTGACAAAAAAATCAAGACTTTCGCGCCAAACAATTATTTTCAAAGATGCAATTAGCTCAAGCACCCTGTTTGAACAACCCATAATCAATCTTTATGCAACTTTTAGCATATTTTGTATCTTTCATCTTTTCTCTTTTTGCACAGGTTTAACATAGAAAATATTATCATATTGAGTAACTTAGCAATGGTTTTTGTTTTTTGGAAAGCCAAATTAGCTTCTTCATTTTGATTTTTAATTTAATTTCTGTGTGCAGTGGGGTTTAAGTAGTACTCCTAGACCTTCTGGCGTTACAATGATGAAGAATAGGACGTGCTTAAGCATATACCTACTTCATCATTGTAATGCTGAGGCGCAAAGCGCCATAATCGGACCATACTACACACGAAAAACATACTACACCTTAAAAATATAAGCGCGAAGCACCAAATTTTGGACCATACTACTACACATTAAATCACAATACATTTTAAAGTACAGGCACAAAGCAATGAACTTACTGTTTACCCTCCAGTGATGGATAAGGCGTGATCGCCGGCCTGTTCTATTCTTGCATTACATTTTTTGGTACTATATATATCCTTTTTCTCAATTTGTGATGAAGTAGGCTGCACTATGACAGATTAACAGATGCACAGGACCTTATCAAATCAACATCAAAGATAGTCGCCAAGCGCCCACTTGACTTTATATGTACTATATAATAGATCAACAGCTGAACAGGACCTTAATAAATCAACATCAAAACAGGTGCAAAGCTCCAAAATTGGACAGTACCTACCTCTGAGCGAGAATCTGTTGGTTCCAGTTCATATCATCAGATATGTTGTTCATACAAAAAGGTGTGACTTATGTGTTTAATTAATCGTCTATGTTATTCATTTTTAACTTGTGGTGAAATCATTTTATTTTGAGTTTGCACAGCCTATCATGTCCATGCAAGAATCACGCACCAATTTGTCAATCCATGCCTACTTTTTGCGAGTATAAAATCTTGAAACTGACGCATCTTCGCATTATATTTTTCCTGAAATTATTGTATTGCAATCATGTTATCCAAAAGTTAAGCATGCTATTTTCTTGCGAAAGTTAAGCATGCTATTTTTTCCTTTTTATCGATCTTAAGTCGAAACTTCTTACATCTAAAGTATTCAAGGAATGGAAGAAGGTCGCCCTATCTAGCCCACCGCCCTTAGACAACCAGATGACTCTAATTTTGTGGCTTAGTGGCGTAGCTTCTGAAAGAGGCAACTATAGTGTAGCTTTCTGACTGGGGAACAGTGACAACAATGACTCGTCTTGGCCTTTTCATTGCAAGGCCACAATTGATCTCCTGTACTCGCAATGGCTTAGAGGTCACACCACAACCAAAATTGAAGAGATGTTACAAGAATTAATGGCCATAGGTAATCCTCAAAATTTCATCTTTGCTAGTGATAATTCCCTAAACTACATATTTTTTTTATTTTTTTCATATTTTTGCCCAGTCTCATTGCTATCACTTTTTCAGCAGTACATGAATGATTTATTGTCAAGTTAAGACGGAATAATGCGTACAAGTAAATGCGACAAATTAAGAGGAATGACAAAAGGACATACAGTCATGATAATCGTGATGAATAAAGTATGCCCCTTCAAAAATGTATTTGAATCAATGTTAGCTAATCTCGTTTTGAAAACTTCAATATTAGGAGATGAAAGGACAGTGTCTGGTAAACTATTTCAAATGTTAATGCATCTATGGGAATAATTTTTTTATGCTAATTTGAACGGGCAGTAGGTATAACTAGTATATACAAATTGAAAGCACATGTGATATTGGTACTAGCGATAAAAAAATCGAATTAAAAACAAGAAATACCTCGGACGATTGAAAACATTTTACATAAGCATAGGTGTAAACAGTGCAGCCCAAGATGACAGAGATTCTATTTTTTCAAACGATCGTCATAAGATAAAGCACTGCGATAATCAAATATGCATTTAGTAAACATGCGTTGTACATTATCGATGCAATCAATATCAGTGATATAGTAGGGGTTCCAGACTGAGCATGCATATTCCAAAATTGGAATTATATAGGTAACAAAAGCGCAAATTAAGTTTTCTCTGTCACAAGAGGAAAAAGATTTATAAATAAGAAAAGACCGAGAATAAGCTTTTATTAATGATGTGATTATAGTGGTCTTTAAAATTGAGGTTTTCAGAAATTAGAACACCAAGATCGCGAATATATTCGAAATTATGAGGGATATTTAGGTTGAAGAGGCAATAATTTATTTTAGGGTTGTTTTTTTCCCCAGATGAAGAACAGTTTTTTCAGGAGAAATCGGAAGTTGCCACAATTCAGACCAGCTTGAAATATTATCAAAGCAAAATTGAAAAGAAACGTTGTCTGATGAAGGACTAAAAACCTTAACATCGTCTGCAAACAAATATAAATTGATATTCACGGCAAAATCACATATATCGTCAATAAAGATCAAAAATAAAGTCAGACTCAAAGGGCCACCTTGCGGCACACTTTAGTAATGGGCAAATGGGTCAATAATCAGGAGACAAATTTTCGATACAAACGCGTTGGAATTGATCGCAGAAGGAAAACATTAAACCATACAAGAAGGTTACCTTTTAATCCAAAATTAGACAGTTTATGTAAAAATTTGGTATGGGATACCTGATCAAGAGCTTTAAAAAAATCAATACGAATAATGTCTGATGGAATTTTATTACTCTAAGAATCAACCCAATCTGATTTACATTTCAGAAGTTGCAATTCATAAGATTTAAATTTTTGAAAACCAAATTGATTTAAAATTGTGAGATTTTAGAGTTGATAATATTTTCCATAATTTTACTAGCAGAACAAAAAATAGACATAGGTCTGTAGTTAGAAATTAGTGGTGAATTTTTCTTTTTATAAATTGGAATAACGTTAACCAATTTCCATAGATTTACTAAAGAAATTAATTATTTTAATTAGAAAAAATAATAAATAATATAATTCTAAACCAGAAGCAAAGGAAACATTAAAATAGTACTTAAAGGTTCAGCTACTTGAGTCACTAATTTTTTTAAAAATAGCATTGGAATGCGATTTGGGCCAGTTGAAAGCGATCCTTTTACTTTTTGTAGTACATCCATAATAACAAATGGATTGATATTAATGTTGTGCAACACACGATCAGAACGCTTCTGGAAGAAGGATAAAGAATTATTATCGTTAGAAAAATTTGAAGCAAAATACTGATTAAAGAGATCAGCTTTTAATTTAGGATCATATATGATTTTTAAATTATGGTTAATAGGGTTACGATTATCTAGTCTTTGATAACATAATTGTAAAACAATTTTAAGCTTTTAAATCATAGAATAAAAAAATTTAAAAGAGTTAAAATAATGACTGATTCTCAACATTTAGAAGTGATTTAGAGCAGTCCAAAAATATAGTGCTCATTACTTTTGAAGTAAAATAGCAGCACTACCTTAATACAATTCTCATCATTTTGGTTGCTTTTTCTCATTTTCCTGTTAAAGTAATCACACTGGTTTCTGTTTGAATAATGATTTATCTATGGCAGAGGTTAGCCCATCTAGTGGTGGTTGGGCCAAAGTAACCTCAAAGCACATTGGAGAAAATTATTGAATTAGTTAATTTGTGACCTTCAGTTTTCCCTCATTTTTATAATCAAATTTTCTATCCTTCTATTCTAGAGGTCTAGACAATGAATGCATGGCAATGGCAAAAATTATGTTCCTCAACTCTTCTTAAACTTAAGCAATTTTAGTACCTATGGAAACTTAATTAAAACTGCCCAGGATTTGTGTTGCAACACAATGCTAACGCCTATTGATATTGCTGTAGATTGTTAAGAAGCAGCA
Source organism: Mermis nigrescens (assembly GCA_036768485.1). Lineage (NCBI taxonomy): Eukaryota > Metazoa > Nematoda > Enoplea > Mermithida > Mermithidae > Mermis > Mermis nigrescens. The sequence goes on along the minus strand of JAVLUZ010000245.1, from coordinate 3,978,109 downwards.
GAATGCGCATTTGAAAGTTAATGAATTAAATGATGCTTTAGATATGCAATTTTTTTGTAAGTGATAGGAAGTGGCTGCTCTTGGTGATAATCAATCATCTACTTGAACAACCTCCTCTTTGTAGAAACATAAAAACAAGTTGTTTTATTAATATGCGCATAATAGTGTTATATCTATTGTTCATAACTTTTAGTGAGTCTGAAGACCAGGAGAAGGAGCAGGCTCATGATGCTGAGTAAGCTAAGGCTACCGAGTTGTTTTGAATTTTACTTACTTTTTTAACAGTTTTGACAACTAACAAATCCTAAATCTGAATTTAATTATGCTAAATAATCTTACTTTAATACCTAGTCAATCGCAATTCATAGGTCGCCTTAACACCTAATTAATGCTTCACTAAAAATGATAAAATTACATGCACTTGGAGGCAGTCAAGCAAATAATATTAGCATTAGTTTACACTTGCTAATCAGTGAAATCACTGTTAGCCAAATGGCAAAAATTTGGGCAGCCTGGAGTCACCTGAGGTGTAGGAAAAGAAGAAGCTGACAAAACACTCATGGCTTCATTTATATGTTGAGGTCGTGTGGTATGAGTGAAGTGGTGAGTGAATTAAGAAGCCAGCAGATTTCAGATGAAAAGCACTGGCCTGAACAATAAGACATACAAAAAAGGGCCAAGGAGTTAAGGCGTAGGAAGCAGCTGCAGAACTTTATGATGTGCAAGATGTGGAAAACAGTACTGGGTCCACTCTTAATGAAATGGAGCACCTAGACTTGTATACCACCTGCTCACGGTGTCCACATATGGTGCGTACCTGCTGAAAAACGAATTTGTCATCAACCACTATTCGACTAACTACACAGCACACATATCTTACATTGTTGAGAAGTCTGCAGCAAGCAAAAACTACCTCAAAGGTGGTAGACATAATCTGGGGTAAGAAAGCATCTTTACACTACAATTATCAAAACTGGTTGTTTGTGCGTATAAGCTATCAAAACATTCATTGCTTCTTTAAACTGCTTAATTTTGTTTAAAAACGCCATTGATAATGGTAAAATGTGGAAAAAATTATTTTGTTTTCTTTTATATTTTTCACGTGATTTGTGAAACGAGTTTTTTTGCTTAAAAATATTCAGAAAACGCTATATTCACACATTTTTAAATTTTAAGGAAGTTTTTCAAATCAGTAATGTTTGGATGTCATTAAAACACATACTCTTTGATCCTTAAAGTTTTTAAGAGCTGCAAACTTAGCTCAGAAGTTATGTGCATATGAATATGAATTTTTCAAGTATTTTGAGCTTTATTATGAAGTTCAAATTGAGAAAGCGTTCAAAGCATTATCTTTATGATATCTATTTTAGGCTTGTGGCAAAACTTTGATGTATACTTTGGAATAGTATATGACATTGCGAATGCAGAGGTAAAAGTAAATTATGCAGTTTCCAAGTTAATTTTACTCAATGCTGTACTACTATTCTTTGCTAGAATCACCAATACGAAAAATTCAACTTATCAATAGAGACCGGATTTTAAAGGGCAAAAAATGACCAAAAAGGGCGGAAAAAGGGCAGTGAAAATGCATGAAAAAGGGCAAAAACGACATAAAATAACGTTGAAAAAACCACACTTTTAAAACTGAAAACAAATTTATTTCATTGCTAGTCGACGGCACAGACAAAAGGACAACGATTATTCATCTAAAAACTTATTAAACGCGATAACATTGACCATTTGGATATTCTCAAATGTGAAATTTTGACGACGATCGGTAAGGATACATTTATACTGAGAAAAGGAGCGTTCTACGCCCACCGATACTAAAGGAGCGTACAATGTTTTCAATCGAAATTCTGGATTCATATCACTCGTAAAAGATAGAATATCAGGATTTTTCTTCAAACTGGCCGTAAACGTTTCCAGCGCAAACCCACTCAACACGCCGCCAGCCTCCTTGAATATCGACCATTGATCTTCTTTCGCTAGCGCCGCTTTTTTCAAGTTTAGTAATAGCACCGACCTGGAACAAAAGAATCGTTTAGTTTGGTCAAACAAATATATTCATATTCACAAATACTTAGTCATTCATTTATTTATTCAGATACATTGTAACATACATTTAATTGGACCTTGGGTTAATGAGAGAGGTTTGGGTGGAATCACAAGTATCATGTTTTGCCGCATATCCACAAGAACATGTTGGATATAGCCGCCGTTACTGGAGTAGACCACAGAACTCTCCACAAAATTAAGTGGTATATTTACCAAATTTTTATAGATAGCCGAATAGAACAATTCATCTTTGACTGTTTCGTCCTCAGATAAACGTTTAGCGGTTTCACAGGCTTTGCCATCAGAAGGCAGCGCCCTCAAAAAACTCTTGAATTTTTTCAAAATTCTCGCAAAGAAACGTGGCACAGTTGATCCATGTGCCCCATCAGGTGACCACAGGATCTGGTGGTAGGGGCAATCCTGAAATTAAATTGAAATTGTCATGCTATTGGGCAATGTTGATCTAGTTCTGCATCTAAATGCGAATGAATATACTCTTACAATGCGAATAAAGGATAAATTTCCCAGTATACAACTGAGAAAAAAAATAAAGGGCAAAAGCGTCAAAAAAGGGAAAAAAGGGCAGAAGCATTAAAAAAGGGCAAAAAAGGGCAAAAAAATATCATCATAGAACGTCCAAATCACGTTTTTTGGCGTTTCTTGATGAGCTGAGTTTGAATCCGTTTTTCAAAAAAAAAGGGCGGCCCTTTTTTATCCGGTCTCTACTTATCAATAAAATCATTACCTAGTTGTTGAAATTTATTTTGCTATATTTTAATTAAATTAACTTAAAATCAGTGTAAAGGATTTCAAATTTAGAAAACGCATTGATATATATATATATATATATATATATATATATATATATATATATATATATATATATATATATATATATATATATATATATATATATATATATATATATATATATATATATATATATATATATATATATATAATAAATAAATATATATATATATATATATATATATATATATATATATATATATATATATATATATATATATATATATATATATATATATATATACAGGGTGGTCAATAACCTTTTGCTAGGGGGTCAGTGCTATAACTATAGAACTTGGGATCAAACCAAATATACCATTGGATAGATTTAAAACGGAATTTATTGATACTAAATTAAAAATCAGTGTGCCTAAGACCGTCAAGAGAAGTACTTTTAAACGATCGGTTTATGAACACAATTAATAAATGTCAATTTTCGATACCTATTAAAATATTCTTCACCTTTCTGTACAATGTTTTATATCAATACCAATTAGATCCTATTTTGAGCCTGAAAAATATTTGGTCCCTGGTCAGACTGTTTTTGTTCACGACAAGGCGCCTTGAATGCGAGCTAATGCAACCCAACATTTCTTAAAACAATCAAACGTCGAATTTTGGGGTAACAATATTTAGCCCGGAAATTCACTCAACTTAAATGCCGCCTAAACCATTGGGCCATTCATAAAGACGAAGTCGAGGCGCAAATACTTGCTAAAATCTGACTGGTCGATAATCATATGAAATTTTGCACAGAAAGGAGGAAAATATTTGGAAAAGTCTCGAAAATCGACGTAGTCTGTTAAATACTGATCATTAATCTAGCATCAATAAGTTCCGTTTCACATTCTCTATCTAATGGTTTATTTGGTTTGATCCCAAGCCATGTAGTTATAGCACTGATCCCCTAGCTAAAAGGTTACTAACCACCCAGTGCACTTTTCCTCGACTTGGGATCTGACATGCATATGGGGAAGGGGTTTGGGGGTCAGGGGTCAACACAGTACATGGACAGCACCGAAATTCTGGGTGGAGTTAGGATGGGTTAAATTGCCAAAAATGTTACTAAAAATAGAATTCTGAGGGTCAACAGTAATCTGTAGGTGGCTTTTCAAAGTTCTAGGAGGAGAAGGTACAAACCATCTACCAAATCTACCCCATGCCCATCTTTGGTAAATCAGCAGAATGGAAGAATTGAAGGTTCGCTAGGGATAATGGAGAAAAATCAGGGCCGAAAATAATAACAATTATAAATTTTCTGCAAAAGCGCTCTAAATCGGTCAAAAATATGTGAATTAGGTAGTTTTAATGCTATTTTAGCGATTATCATAGCTTTTGACTTTATTTTGGCCCAAAAAGATCAATGTTCGAACCTCCTTTCTAGTCAGCTGACCTTTTAGATCGGCAATGCTCTACATCTATGCTTAGGGTTTAATTTAAAGCTTTATTTTCAAAATGCAGATGTGTATGTTTTGGGGGTAATTATGCAGTTATGGCATGGCAATCGTCTAAAGCTAAACCTTAGCATGGTTGAGCGTTGAGCGAATAGAATTGTAGGTAGCACTCGTCTACTCTGGAATGCTGCAGGAATTCCACAGATGGTTCAGAAATGAGGATTATGATGAAGCCGACCAGTATCAGAGGATAATTGGCTTGGAAGGCAAGCTAAAGCCTAACACATCATGCATACGCAAAGCAACAGTGGCTGCTAACGAAGTAAAACTATACATGGAATAGACAATTTTTTCGAAGCCTTTCACTTCACAATAAACTCGCTGATATGCTGTACTTAAGCTTGAAAAATTTTTTCGCAGTAATTCCTAAGCATTGATTTATCAATTCTAAGGACTAGCCATTGAGTATATTTTGCCACTTAATAGTCTCAAAAATTTAAGTCTTTCTTACCAGTTCAAGCCCTAGTAACATTTTATGTCATGATAATCACTAGATTAGGATTATAAAGAACAAAATGAGCTGTGGCACATCACATTACCCTGAATTGTCGAATTTGCAGTCTTTTGGTGCTTAATTGCTGAACAATGCTTTTCGATAATATAATGAGCTCTCTGGCAAACCATTATGGGCTGAATCCAGTCATTTAGAGCAGCTTATATCGTGATAATTAACAGGCAGTGCATTAATTTGAGCTGTGTTGTATTATTCAACTTTAAAAACCTGGTTTTTGAGTCTTTAAGAGCATTGTAGTAAACCCTTATATATGCCAAATAATTATTTTTACCCTTACATATGCCAAATAATTATTTTTAACCATTATTCGTGCTATGGAGTATTATTTAAATTTGAATCGATAATTTTAGGGAATTTGAGATCATTGTTAGCCCTGGCATAAATGTAAAATAATTTTTTAACAATAATTTGAGCTGTGCAGTATTTTTTACCCGAACCTTCACACCTCCAAAAATGACTATATTAATTTCTTTAAACATAGTATGCTGCGACAAGTAGCCCGTTAAATGTGCTTCATTTTAATTTTTTTCAACTTGTTCAACTTACAAGCGGAGACATTGGCAAAAAAATCTGGGATAAAACCCATTTTTCATCTATCAGAAGTGTTAAATTTAGAGCCCTGGATCTAACTCCGTATTTAGTGTAAAAAGTTTATAATTAAGCCAAAAGTAGCCCTTGGGTTCCAGCACATAATAATTTTTGATAATAATTTCAGCTATTCTTGAGCTCAGGAGACTCTAGCCAGCCCCAAGCGTTTGCTGCATGGCTGCTGGTTGCTTCACTAATCAGAATGTGTAAATGAATGTTGATTTTAGACTTTAACTATTAATTAACCATGACTAAAAAAATCAGATTGTGATTCAACTTTTTTGTTATAGTGCCACACTTGCAGGCCTGCAGCAGCCTGCCTGACCTGCTACCCTATAAAGCATCTTGGAGTCTGTTTACAGTCCTGCTGTTTTAGCTCAATTTACACCTATTTGTGATAGCAAAAGCGTAGTATCAGTGGCTAAATACAACTTTGTTTGTGTTATTGCCTGGCTACTGTTTTACAATAGTGCCAGACTTGAAATTGGCTGCAAGGCAACAAAGGGCAACACTCAGCCTTACACTCATGATAGCAATCATACTGGCTAATCATTGTTCCAAATACCAAAGCTGGAATGACAATGATAGTCATAAATGAAGCTGATCATAGGATTTTCAATGCATATCAACAGCTGTGTTGCAAGGCAGCTGTGCACAGAGGTACTGTTGATGAAAGTCCATGGCACATGTTCAGTATGACATGAATCAAATAGGACACTTAGTGTCTGAGAACATTAAGGATGCCCAGGTATATTGAATTTGTGCATGATCTTTTTAAAATTCAATTGCATATAAATTTTTGTTTGATTTTTGAAGCAGTAGCATTAAGTGTTGTTTTTTTAACATAAGGCATCCCTGGTATTCCGTCAAATTAGTGTCTACAGAGCGCAGCAGGCTATCACAACATCAGATGTGCAATCAGTGTGTTTGCACCAACTCAGTGACGTTGACAATGGCCAGGTCACCACAGGGCATTCAGTACAAGTGCACTAAATGCCAACTATTTCGATTTATCAATGTTTATTTATTATTGCATTTCTGAACCATTTTTAGGGTGTTTAAACAACAAAATTTGAATTTACTGAAGCTCCTCCTAAAACAATGTCTGCCAATGTTTGCAATCAAGGCATTTCAGACACTCCATCTGGTTCAGGAGTCAGGCGTTGTTGAAAGCAGTGACTTAATTACAGTGCAGGAGGGGATACCAGCAGATTTGGCTGCTGAAGTGTTGGCTGAGCAGCCGGTGGCAGTAGGCCCGGAAGAGAAGGATGAGCCTAAACCAGCAGACTAGCCAGACTCAGGAAAGCTCAAGAGATACACTGTGCAGTATACCAAGTTTGCTCTCATCCTTGTTAGGCTGATGCAGCATGATTCAAAGGAGGTCCGCAACCACACATGGGCGCAGGGTAAGGGGATTTTGAGGGGTGTGCACATTTCAGAAATCAGAATATCCCCCATAGAATTCAATTTTTGAATTGTCTGTTTTTTTGCTATTTTTTATGCATTTTCATGCAGAAACGTTGAAAAATTGAGTTTTTTTGTCCTTTTTGCCAGCACTCACTACTTCTATGTCCAAACCTTTCGCAATTGAAACTGACAGCTGAGAATACCATATTACTATACATATATATGTGCATTTTTTAGTATATTTAACTTTCCTTTTTTTATTTAAACAACCCAGAGTGGATTACAGAGTGATTATATATTGCATATAATTTTATTTTTATCTCATTAGCCATTATGCTTAGCCATTTCCTTGACAAAACATTCAGTCTGAATCAGGAGCAGCTTACGTTATCATCACCCATTTCAATTGCATAAGTATTTAGTTGAATCGAGAAAATCAAACGTACTATGTCCTCGTAGTTGCCCAATACCAGAAAAATTCACCTGTTAAGATTTTCCTTGATCCTGGTAATGACAAATCCGACTGGGATCACATCATTTGTAAACAAATTCCACATATAACTATAAAATCCCACCTCTGCACTCTCTGCAAATTCAACATCACTTGTTGCTGTATATTGAAACAAGAACACAAACCAACCTCACCCTGCCTCTGACACCTTATTCCATAATTCAGCACCCAATGAAATTTTGTTAATTCTTTGTTGAATTCAGTGGAATTTTTAATCATCATGTATTTCCCTCTAAACTCTTGTACAAATTTTGTTATGTTATCTATCATTCCTTGATCGAAAGCGTTCATTCTTAATGTAAAACTAAACATAATAATTATATTTATATTTCATGATAATGAATATATAGCACGGTTAATTATGTATACACCTTACTCATTTATTATTTACAACAATTGCTTGCCTTTATAACTCTTTAGCAGATAATTTTTTGGATACTCTTCTGCCATTTCATCACTTTACACAAAGTACAAATTAATTTCAATAAATATAGCAATAATATTATCATTATTATAATGAGAAAGATTAAAGAAATATTGTATATCAAAGTTTTTATCCAAGCTTCAACAACTGCAACCCAGATAAGCCCAGTTTAGATGCCCTGGATATCATTAATGGTTAAAAGTCATTAAAATATGCAAATCACAGATAAATACAACATCACATTTGCAGGCTTAGTTGGCAATATCGATTGCTATTTGAAAAAGCTTTACAGCGTCACCAGGAGCTCTGATGTGTTGCAGTCATACTGCAAGCACATGATCCGCTTTCTAGACTGGCTGTTGTCTTGCATATTATTGCAGATGCACAATGTCGATAGCTTGGCCAGTTTCAGTTCCGTACATGCCAAGCTCAAGTGACTAAAATGCCTACATACCAAGCAAAGCAGGAAGGAAAAGCAGTATAATTTTAGCATCATACTTACAACACACAAATAAATATTGAACAAGGAAAGTATTTTAGGTGCACTGAGGCTGTTAAACCGCCCATTAAGCCACCGACATATGCAGAATGCCTTCAGTTTGTGCGGAGTGAAACCATCATCAAGGAATACTTTTGTCTATACGAAGCAGGCTCGCTCGAGGCAAACAAATACAAGTTCATATTGTACTACATGGTCGCTCAATTGGTATTTCCTAACGGCGGACGGTCTGGGCTACATAGCCAGGCTCCAACATGTGCACCCATTGGAGCACAATCGGAAAAGTTATACACTGCTCATCATCCCAATGGCGAAATGTAATTTTCACGCACATCGTGCTCTCAGAAAACAACAAGCCGTTTTTAAAGCTACGACAAGAGGACAGTTGTCCTAGCATCTTTGTAAATCACCGCCAGGAGCCCATTGAGAAGAATGTTTCCAAAGCAATATACGACGTTATGCTACAACAATTTACTAAGAATGTTTTCATAAGGAATTAAGGCAAAACAAGCACAAAAACTAAGTGAGCATCAAAATTTTCTTCAAAATTGCTCATCAAAAGTTTTATTGCTATCATTTCGCCGAAAAAAGCTGAATTCTTGACCATCAATGATTCATTTTAGTATAAAATCTTATTTTATACTTGTAATGAAAGATAAAGCTTTAGGATCATCAAATAATTGTATTTAAAACTATGAAAACCCATAGCTCACATAATTTTTTGACTAGCAAATTCATATTTACTATAAAACACAATGATGCAGCACACACACACTTCAAGCAAAAAATGCTTCAGATTAACAATGGTTTCAAACCATTTACAACACTTGATGTCAGATGAGCTAGCTGCACATTGTCCATCACAAGGCTAAGGGAACAAATGATGAAAATGAAATGATGAAAATAGAGTCCAGCAAAGTCGACAGTGGACAGAATGTCAGAGACCACAATGGCAACACAGCGAGCAATGTCTACAACAAGTAAATCTAGAATCTTTAAAATAATAAAGCACAACACGCATCTGCTATACAAATAAAATTCAGGACGAAAAAGTGTCGTGAAGCTGTCCTTTAGTTCGAAACAATGAGAAAGGTCGAAAATGGTGTTGACGATGAGCCAGTTGCTGATGAAAGCCCTCTCACGGATCCAGTCACAGGGTCGGAGGCTTAAATCAAAAAAGAGGCCCAAGATATACTGGAAGAGGAAACCTGGATGGCCTTCGAAAGCAGGGACACTGATCTGAGCAGTGAATTGCAAATCAATATTTTCAAAACAATGGCCAAAAATGGGCCATTATCCGCACTTCTTATGCCCTTGACCGTGTCTGATGACAAGTGGACACTGAGCATGGATTTCAAAACATCTGCTCATGGTATTCGGTCCAGGTAAAACAAACTGGGGTAGCTAAATTGGATACATAATACTTATGCTGTAGCCATCCCATGCCTGGGCGTGGGGCATTAGGGGGTATGCACATCACAGAAATCGAAATATCCCCAGAATTCAATTTTTTAAACTTTTTAGCAATGTTTTGATGCCAATAAATAGTGCTCCATGATAATTGTTGATAAATTGTGTTATTTTTGCCATACCTCCATTTTAGAGGCAATTTTTTTAGTTTTGAAAAAGTCTTGCACCTCCAGAACTTTGGAGGCGCCCACTTATAAATCTAATTACCTTGATAGTTTATTTTTTAAGCACACTAAAAAGAAAAGGGCTTTCATTTATGTTTAATCCAAAAGGGAGAAAAAATTCAATATGGCTACCCATTAAACTGAAAATTTGATTAAATTGCATTCTTTACACAATATAAATTACAACACAAGCATACAAATCAATCAATTTAGATATTACTCCCTCAAATGGAGAGCGGCTGCGGAAGAATTTCTGGGGCAGCAGACGAAATTACCGGCCTTAGTATCCAGCTTCAACAATGCGACAAAATCATACGAGTATAAATAATTTACAATTTTAAGTAAATATAACATACACCTTAAAAAATTAACTCTTAAGGCTAATATGCTGGAGCAGGCTGCAGATAAGGGAAACAGGGCGTTGAATGCACTATGCGGCCCATTTATGAGAGTCTGCGAGCATATTTGGCCATTATTCAGACAGTTGCCATGCTTAAGCTGCTGTCAACGAATATTGTCCCTGTAAATACGCCTGAACACGAGGTGAGTATCCTCACCTTTACTGCAAAGTTGTGTGATATTCAGTTTATTGCGCCAAAATCCGACCAACTGCCGTTCCTGATGAAGCAAGCTTTGCTGTGCACTAAAGTAAATAATTGATAGAGAATGACTCACAAGAAACATACAAATACACAAAAGCATAATTTTTACAGATGCCTTGAGAGTAAGAGCCTATCCAAGTCAACCTTTTGGATAAGACGGAGGCAACTCAGAAGGTAAGCAGCATTTTTATCTATGTTATCGCAAAAACATAGATTTATCTTCTCTACTTATTTATCACAGCGATTTTTAGAAGTAAAAGGAGGCTACGAAGAATTTTTTAAAATTTTTATGGTGTCTTTTATTTTACTTATGTTTTGAATTCTAAAATTGCTTTAGAACCATTTATGATAGTTGAATGCTAAATTAAGGTTTGCAAACCGAAAAAACAAAAGAATAAAAGCAAGTAAACTCTGGAGCAGTTTGTGGCACTTGAGGTAACTAGAAGCATGCAAGCACTAAAATAACACTCAATAACACACCCATTATTCTTTCAGCCGTGTGCCAAGCAGGGGAAATTATCCCCAAGTACAGCCCAAACTACTGCGCTCCATTAGGAGCAGGATTCGAAGGTACCTTCTCTTCTGATTTGTTCAGTGTTTACTCAGTTTGACATTTAATGTTAGCTTTAAATGAGAGCATAAAAGATGTTGTTTACTTTACATTTGTTTTTTAGTCTTTTCATGTTTAGCTGTTTAGAAATCTATTTCTTTATTCTTTTCTGATCTATTGCAGTATTATTTATCCTAATTATTAATACCTAGTTACTCAATTTTACGATTATTAAGATTTTTTAGTTGAAGTTCTTACGTACATTTCAGATTTCCAATCTGAATAGTACAATGGATTCGGTTCAGAAAAGGGCCCAAAAAACTGGTGAGTCACAATCTCCTATACTTATGTATCTTAAGCATTTCAACAAATTTAAGGCATAGAAAAAAATTTTTTTCTATAATTCTTCCAGTTGAAGTAGGTGCACGGTTTTTTTTGTATTCGGCAAAGATTTTTTGCGATGTACAAACACTTTTGGGGACCGTCTTTGTACATGTACAAAGATTTTTTGGAAGACAAAAACTGCAAAAAAGGTTCAAAATTCGCGAAAAATCTCGGCGCTCCGTGCCGAAATGAGCAATTGTGTGTTCTATATATCTTTATAATTTCAGAAATTGCATTTTGAATAGAAAAATGCCAAATTTTTTGGCGCTTCGCGCCGTTTTGAGACGATTATTACTGATTTTTGCCCTCAGAAACCTAGAAATTGCTAAAATACGTAACCAAAGGTCAAACAATCTGTTTTTGCCACACTAAAATCGCTACTGTACCATATTATAGTACCCAAAAATTTGTGTGTACGAAATGTACAAAGACTTTAAGGGACCATCTTTGTACATGTACAAACGGACCTTGTACAAAAAAAACACTGAGTAGGTGTAAGCATTAGAGAAACAAAAAATCCTCAAAAGCAATCTACTTTTAATTTTAAGCTTTTTTCTTTATAAAAGCCATAATTTTACATTGTTTATAGACATTCTGCCTAATTTCCATGTGATAAAGTTTATAAATCGACCCCTTCCCACAACAAGCTTGTAAGATAAGACTGATTTAAATATAAGCAGGATGTCTATGTGAAGCTAGCGATTAGCTCCCTTGGGGCTAATGAGTACAAGTTTGTGTTGTACTATATGATTGCTCGGCTAGTGTTTCCTCATGAAGGAAGGTCAGAGGCGGCCTACAAAGCCAAGCTTGAAGACATCCATCCATTGGAGCACAAAGGAAAGCATTAAACGCCGCTCATTATTCTGATAGCAAGGTGTATTTTGACACACGGTGTACTCTCAGCAGAAGACAAGCCATTTTTGGATGCTTGTTTGTCAGCATGCAGAAAAATAGTTTCCAAGCTACGTTGAGAGGACAACTGTCCTAGTGTATTTGTAAATTGCCGCCTGGAAGCAATTGGAAAGAATATTTCCAAAACGATATGCGACATAATGGTATGACTATTCATTAAGAATGAATTAGCTTTAGAAAGCTAAATCTGCACATGATGCGGCATAATTATTAAAAATTGATAACTATAATGTCAAAAAACAAGGGCGAAAATTTACTTGGGATCAAACCAGATATTATAAAGAAAATAGATTAAAATAACACATGCACACCAGGGGGCATCCCCTCCTACCAGGACATTTGAGAAACATATCTCATCAGGCCAATTTTGGATCAAAACCGATTAATTGAACCATGAAAGAGCATCAAATGATGTCTAGCAGTGTCATTTTAAGTACATATACTTATTTTGAGAGCAGTAGACTATTAAACTCATTCATCCTAAACTTTGCTTCCAGTATTATGTATATATTTCATGTTACTGCTCATTCTATTGTCCTTATTGTTTTTGTTTTCATGCAAATTCAACAATAAATATTTATGAAAAATAAAATACGACAAATTAATTACAAAACTTTGACATTGAATATGTAAAAATTACTCATTTCTCCTCTCAACCCCTCCTCTACTTGATTTACCCCCCACAGCTTTTGACCATGTGCATGTATGATTGAAATGATGAATTGGTCGAGACAGATTTATGTCAAGCCTGGACATTTTGTTATTTTGGATAAACATGACCCTTGCTTATTCAAAAAATTTGTTTGAACGCCGATTAGCTTATTCATGTCAATTATTTAGCTGTTTTGGTATACTGTAAGCAGTGAATGTATGTAGGGGGAGTAGGAAATGGTTGCCTTAAGACATGCATAAGAGGGATATGTTTCAGGCTCGAGGTGGACCTCCAAGATGGAATTAAAGGAAATTTTCTGGGGAAAATCAGACCGCTTGATTGTTCCCTTAAATTAACCAGAAACTGCAGATGAACATACTTTGATAATATTTTTGTATTTTTACAATGCTTTTATATTGTTTTGGCTTAAAATCTACTCAAATTTACACCTGTTTAACCAACTGACCACAGACTGATCAGGGCAAGCATATATGGTGATACATATATAAGTAGTAATAGTTGGTCTGCTATGTCAGTTAGTATGCTTTTTTCATCATGAAGGACCTCACAATAAACTTAACTAGTGTAGAGTAATACAGTATTCCAGGATTTCTAGTGAATGTTTGGCATTGAAAGATTTTCGATATTTATCCGTTTTGTATTCTTTATTTTGCCTCCTAAACAGATGTGTTCCCGTTTTTCCGATTTGGGAAATCTAGACAATACATTGGCAGCATCAAAATTCTGAGAAGATGGTGCAAGATTTTTCAAAGGTCAAAAAATGGTCTAAAAAATTGTGGTATGGCAAAAAAACACCATTTTTCACGTTTCTCATTGACATCAAAAAATTGCGGAAAAAGCAAACAAAGTTATTGAATTCTGGGAGGGAGGCGGATATTTTGGTTTCTGAGGGTGCATATCCAACCTAACCTCCAATGCCCATGTGTGGTCTAGACCCCCTATTACCTCCATGTACGTCATGTTAGCAAAAGTTACTTAAAAGTAACAAATCTGTTTAGTAGTAAATCTTAAATTTTTGCTTTTTCTGCCTTTTTTGATGTAATGCCCATGCATGATCTTAGGAAGGGGGGGGGTCAGGAGGTTTTTATCCCTCCAGAAAAATTATTTCACTTTCCCCTTAGAATTTGTGATTTTTGTAAAGTCCTCAAAAACTTTTTAAGAATTTGTAGAAAAGATATTAAACGAGTTATTGTGATAAGCATAACTTTGTAGAAGATTGGGCACCGTTAATTGAAATTTAAGATAGGTATGACAATTTTTTGAGCTCCATAACCCACTCTAGGTGGTTCAACGACCATGCCTGACAATTCATGTGTAAACAACATTGTTCCCAGAAATCATACTGATTTCTGTTAGCTCAATACGCCCATTTATGTCTCTGGGACAATCATTGGATCTCTTGTTATGTTGTGCATGCCATATTTCAGATTTCTTGATACCAAAGACATTAGTTTTTTAAGACCCTTCTCAATATCTTGATTTATGTACACTTTTACTTTCAAAAATGTTAGTTGCAACCTCATTTTTTGTATTTTGCGAAGATTTTTCCCAATGTACAAAGACTTTTTGGGACCATCTTTGTACATGTATAAAGCTTTTTGGGAAGATAAAAGTGCAAAAAAGGTCTATAATCGCAAGAAAATTAGTCGCTTCGCGCCGAAATTAGTGATTTTGTGTTCTATATATCTTTATAATGGCAGACTTTGCAGTTCAAAAGAAGAATGTCAAATTTTTCTGCACATTGTGCCATTTTAAGACAATTCTTAGTGATTTTTGCCCTCAGAAACCAAGAAATTAGCTGAAACACACTACTAAGCTCTGTTTTTACCACATTAAAATCCCTACTGTACCATATTATAGTACTCAAAAATTCGTGTGTACAAAATGTACAAAGACTTTTAGGGACCATCTTTGTACATGTACAAATGGACCTAGAACAAAAAAACGTTGGTTGCAATTAAGCTCGTGACCGAAAATGCAATAGTTTAACTTCTTAGATAAAGCTGTAAAAAATTTAAATCAATGACTAATTAGAGTGCATTACGAAATCTACCCTTATAACTTATTAGCAGACACACAACAGCTCACAATTTTTCAAGTGAGATAGTCGTCCATTTTAGGGGGGGGTGAATCACCTTAAAGTTTTGGCCTAAAATGGCCCAAAGAACAATTTTTCCCCTATGATTGGGGATAAAAAAAATTTTCTCAGCTTCTTACAAGTATGCTTGATAAGTGTGAAAAACGCACTGTTACTTTTTGCTTATTTTATTTAATAAGCTTACATATGTGTCATTTTTTAGTGAATTGTCTATTATTATGTAGATGTTTGCTTGTTCGAGGGATTTAGCATAGATGCAACTTTTGTCCGTTTTGTGTTTTTAGCATTTGAAAAAATTGGACCTGGACTCGGTGTACAAGGGCGTCGAAGAAGCAAATGGCGAATCCTACAACGTTGAGTCGGAGGAAGGTCAGCCGGGTGCATTCCGTTGTTTTTTGGATGTCGGTTTGGCCCGTACAGTGACCGGCGCTCGCATGTTCGGCGCTATGAAAGGCGCAATCGACGGCGGTTTGGACATTCCGCATAAGTAAGTACTCAATGTAGTGAAAATTTCGACCTGTTTCCAGACATGAATAGCATAAGAATTCTGGAGGAGCTGAAAATTTGAAATTCCTTTTTGGGCTTTAAAACGATGGATATGCATAAAAACCAGTGGTTTTTGGCTTTTTTGGCGATGCTTCATCTTAAAACATTAAAAACATTTAATGAAAAATCAAAAAATTCGAACAAATTGAACAAAATCTAGTCCAAAAAATGAGCATACGATGCCCAGAAACACCGTGACAGAATTTTCGGCAAACACGTCGCCGACTACATGAATACATTGAAAGAGGATGATGACGAGGCTTTTAAGAAGCAGTTTTCAAAGTTCATCGAATACGGAATAACCTCCGAATCAGTTAGTTTTCATGGATCACTTACATATATGTAATCTTAGAAAACTGGGTATTTTAAGTGTAAGCAGACACGTATTCAGGATGCAGCCAATGGGGCGGACCTAATGTAAATTGGTTTATATTTTAGAAACTTCATTCAAATACCTTGCAAAAGGTGGATTGTCTGACTTGCTTCATCCATTAAGATCATAAAATTTATGGCAACAGGGTGACTTGTCTTACAATGAATTGTTGAGTTTGTTAAATCCTGAAAGACTCAAAACTCGGTGTATTCATTTTGATCTTATTTTTGCTTTCAGAATAATCAAGAGACAGTTACTTTTATTTGAAGACTTTCGAATTTGCACTAGAAATGGGTACTAGACTGGTAAATGATATAAGTGTAAAGCTGCGTTGTGGTCAAATCATTGAAGATATTATATTATATTTTTAAAGGAGTAAAAAGAGCATAACCAAGCAGGCAACCGAGTGGGAGCACAATTACATGACACGACACAAGAAACAACAAGGTTATGAGCTTACTAAATGTTATATACGAGAAAAAAGGAATGCAGGCGTGGGTTTGCACAAATCAGAAAGTCAAGGCGAATTTAGGTGTATATGAAGTTATTCATGTGGGGTTTAACTTACATAACCACATTACACATGAATATTGAGAACTTGCGCTGGTTGCATTCGAGATAAAGATCTTCGGCAATCATGATTTACGTCAATATGGGGAAACAGAAATGTTGGGAATTCCGAGATAAAAAACATGTCGAGTTGAAACAAAAATGATATCATGGGTTGATTTTTCACTATGACATAAAAAAATCTCTTATAGTTATAAAATAATTAAAAGAAGTATTAAGTAATAATAGCTTCTTTACATTCTTCCCTCGTTGGAATATGACTGAATGGTCATAGGGGTCTGTAAAAATTGAGATGAGTCGGGGTAATTTTAATTTGAGGATTTAAGTAACACGTCGCTTAAGGGATAGATATCTGGTAGTATGAGTTTATCATCATAAAGCTTTTTTTTGCCTATTCTTCCCTCGTTTGAGTTCAGTCTCTGGGGTCACAAATTAAATTCGTCAAGAGAAAGACCAGATTATTCAAAAAAGGAGATAATCCGTATGAAGGGTAGATATCTCGATAATTAAGGGCTTACACATTATGTTTTGGGGATTAATATTTTAAATCTTGACAAAAAATTGGGTTAGGTGCGATCTTGGGGTTATATTTTTTTGAAATTTTGCATTCTTCCTAGGCTAGGAATTCGCTCAGAGGAAATAATGATAAAAATACAAAACAATTTACCTACTTTACGCAAACAAAGCTGAATAAAACGAAAAGCTCGGATGCTCTCAAAAATATCATATGTTTCACTGCTTATCGTGTATATCAGCTCCTCCGACGCCAGCTTTTGAGTCGATGCGTAAGGCAATAGCACGGTGCATCCGGTTTTCGAAAAGGTGCATTTCGCCTGGGGAGCATGCCTTGAATTTGTCATGCATTATCTGACGCCAATTTCCAAAAAAACTGTTCGTATTCTTGGGTCCACTTTGCTTGACGGCTTGAATGGAAGTGACGATTGAAAGCATTGATCATTTTTCGAATCAGACCGTCGAATTGGCGTTCCAAAGCACTACAATAGCCGGAAGATGAAGTAGAGCACGATTCTTCTGCATCCAAGGATGGCATCAGACTGGGGTTAATAAAAACGGGGTATCTGGATGACTCGTTTTCGTTGTTTATCCAAATGTGGGTTCGTATAGTGGGAATATATCGACTTTTTCATTACATTTCAAGGTTGCAACTACAGCAAATAATTCACTGTAATACTTCTCAATATAAGCGTAGGTATCCATTATCAAAAGGGCAAAGTAGCTGCCAGAGATATCGTCATCATGGGAGTACAAGAAATTCATTGTGTTTTCGTCACAACGGAAGAGTTTTTCAGCACTTTCGACCAAATTTATACAAATGTTATAAAAACAATGGGATAAAATTGAAAAATCCTTGATCGTTTCGATGGTTTTTGACAAATCAATAGTTACAGAACAGTTTTTAAATGCGGGGTCAACGTTTTCTAGGCCTTTTCCAAAACGATAACCAATAAAAGTGATACTTGTATCATTCAAGAGATCGCTCAATTCACCCGGTAGTCCGCCTAAAGTATCTAAATCAAACGCACAGCAAGTTCCGTCAGGGCGAGCAAGGCAAAGTGTCATGCAAATGCTTTTTTCTCCGAGTTTTCGAAACAGGTGACATTTTCCATGAGATCAACTGAGCATATGGCCAATAATTTCGGTACCAGGGGGTCTTTACGTAGCAATTGACAAGCAAATCCTGGTGACAAGTTGCTAGGGATTCTATTAATTCGAGCATCAAGTGGGAGACGGTGCAGGCGATTAATCCACTGTTCCACTAACGCATCAGGCATCTTAGCAGCGGGTTTTTTAACAGTAGATTTGCTTTCATTTTCGCTTTTACTTTCGCTAATAGTGAAGTTCGGGCTATTGAAGATGGTCGCTCTGTCAGTTAAATTATCAGGATTGATAAGCATGTGTACGAGCTATTTAATGACGTTAAATTATCCACGGAATCAGCCATAACAAAAAATTTGCTATAAAAATATTAGGGATAAAGAATGCTAAAATATCACATTGTGAATATTAGGTCAACACCTTCGTGATTCACAGCATGGGGATACATTATGGGATCAACGAAACACCAAAAATATGTACTTATTTTGTCCAACTTGATGCATTTATCTACCAGGTTAATTCTATCCTAAATACTTATGTAAATTAAAATTCTACGAATGGGACTTTCCTGATAAAAAATTTCTTGGGATTGACCAAAATACTTAGACTTGTCAAAATTTAATCAGACAGAAATAATCGCACAGGTCAGCTGTTTTCAGGAAAACGATAAAGTGGTTTAGCCAACTAAATTTTCATGGTTGTTGAAATGTCGCATTTAGGTTAAGCTGCTTCCTTTAATCAAACATGGGGTTTGAGAAGATCAAATTTCAATCAAGAGATTATCCTCAAGCTCAAGCTAAGAACAATGTGAGGGTTGATATATGGACGATCGACAAATTTCACTTCTCTACTGCATTCAACTTATACAAACAGAGTCAATGATACACAAAATTTTAACAAATGTAAGTCGTGCAATATGGGTTTCAGAAGCTTTGAGGTCGAACGATTGGGGTTTTAAAAACACAAATAGTTCAAAAAGTGATTCTTCAGAAAGTTGAGATTCTCTAAAGAATTTTATTTAGACAGAGAGACACGTTCACTGAAAAAGATCACTCTGCTGGCCAGACCGAGTTCTCCTTTCATCTGATACCTGTCTATTATGCTATTAAATCAAAGCACTTTTTCGCATAAAATTACATAGTCGTAGTGATTTGTTTGTGACCGGAAATGAATTAAGGGACATTTAGGGATTACAAATAATTTTGTTTGGTTCTTAGGTACTGATTTTGACACTTATCATGGGATTTAAATTCAAAACAGGGCTCATAATTTAGCAACTCAATGTATTTAACTAATCTAATTTTGAGACGGCGAATGAATAAATCGAGCAAACTTGCAGGGTAAGCAAATACAATGAGATTATGCATTGGGATGAAAGCAACAAATGTACAGCGAGCGCTCATAAAATTTTCTGACACGTGTTTAAAACCATTTATCTGCATGCGGCACTGTGGTGACCAAATGAATCGAAGTAGCAAAATTCCCACTGCTAACAGCATCCAATGAAGAGGTGGCATCCCACAGACAAGAAGGGTCCCGGGGAACGACAAAATTTTTGAAAGTCATCGCCTAATAAATTGTCACCACCTTCACCAACCCCATCTTCTACACTGACTTTCAAAGTACGTAGGTTAACACAAAAAAATCATTGCTAGCAGGGTCGGACTCTTAAATAGAGCGTCCTCATGGAGGTTATGATGAAAAACTGAGAGTTAGGCTTGCAAGATCTGGATCTGACTCTATACAATACATATTTCATCAGATTTGAGCAACTAACCTCAGTGGGTCATCCTCCGTACACATTTTACAAAAATAGTTTCTATTGGAATAATCACTCACACGGGCCCTATGCAGGAAATCCGAATGAAACGAGGTTGAAATTTAATATTTCATATCAGGGATTTGTTCAACATACAAAGCTGATGGGATTTTTCTTTTCTCAAAAATATTACGGATATCGATGCTACTGAAAATTAGGGGTCAGTTATTTAAGCTCTTTAGAGGTCCAAGGGTTCATGGAAAAACTAAATTTTTATTGTGACTCAAGAATCTCTTTAGAATGCTTTTCTAAGGGTATCTTACCATATATTTTTATTCCATAAAAACTTTTGACGGGGTTCCATAAATGCAAAAGTAACACATTTTTCCACTAGAATGCAAGAGATTTCGAAGCGAAAGAAGAAACAGAGGTGAGACGCATTTTTTAAAACTATATCTTGTTTAATATAAAATAGGTCAAGTACTAAAAAAAGGGGAAAAACGCGAAGCAAGAAATTATAATAAATTAATGAGAAATCGATTTCATCATGGGTTCCATAAAAAAAAGTTCAATAATGTGAAAGATATTTTAAATATATGACTAAAACATTGTGGGGTTTTTCTTTGAATTTGAGATGCATTACAGATACTTGGGAAAAAACACTTGAGTGTAAATAACTTTCTTTTTTGATCAAATGTATACATGGGAAATTAAAAGAAAAATGAAACAAGCAATTTGTGAGATATGCATGTTGAAGCGCACAAAAAAATTATATGCACACAAGTCAAAAGAGGGATTTCATTCAGAAACGTCCGTATTATGAATCATGAGTATAATTGGGATTAATTAGCTAAAACAATTAATAGATTTCGCTCAGGTTGGGGTTCAAAAAATTTCCCGGCTTTAACGCGCCAATATGTAAAGCTGCGTTGTGGTTAAATCATTAAAGATATTATATTATATTTTTAATGGGGTAAAAAGAGCATAACCAAGCGGGCAACTGAGCGAGAGCACAATTACATGACACGACACGAGAAACAACAACGTTATGAGCTTACTAAATGTAATATACGAGAAAAAAGGAATGTAGGCGTGGGTTTGCAGAAATCAGAGAAGTCAAGGCGAATTTCGGTGTATATGAAGTTATTCAAATGGGGTTTAACTTACATAACCACATTACACATGAATATTGAGAACTTGCGCTGGTTGCGTTCGAGATAAAGATCTTCGGCAATCGTGATTTACGTCAATACGGGGAAACAGAAATGTTGGGAATTCCGGGATAAAAACCATGTCGAGTTGAAACATAAAAATGATATTGTGAGTTGATTTTTCACTATGACATAAAATAATCTCTTATAGTTATAAAATAATTAAAAGAAGTATTAAGTAATAATAGCTTCTTTACATAAGCTTTATATCTGCAAATTTCATTTAGACTGTAGGAAAAACGATTTTGCAAACAGGACAGCTAGAATTTGGAATACTTTGCCCCAAAGCATTGTTGATTTTAGATCTTTTAATTGTTTAAGGGTTTGATTTCTAAACTTTGTGTAGATGAGTTCCTAAAAGGGCGTACTTGAGCGCAATCCGCCTGTACGTCTCAGCCATTACTATGCAATGTTGTAAATTTTCTATTGTTCTTTCGACATTATCTTTTGTTAAATCCTTTTTCATGTAATTTTTTATTGCATTTTCTACATTAGTAATTTGCTAATAAATATTATTATTATTATTATTATTATTATTATTATTATTATTATTATTATTATTATTATTATTATTATTAAATCTTTTGAGAGAAGAATTTCTTCATGCAAAATGCTATAAAAAATGTCGTTTTTCGGTCATGCTTGCAGCAAAATTATAGAGAAATACTTTGGAAAATTTGAAGATTTGGTGGCTTAGATATACAGTTTTTCCATCTTTCTGCACCATATCTTGCCTTTAAAACTGTTTTTGGCCAAGCCACCCTCTGGCCCTGTAAATACGGCCCTGAGTTATTTTTTCAAATCTTCAGCAGATCGGTTTTCATGTTATTTTTGGGCTCATGTCCAGTATTGAAACTGTATCGTAACACCTATTATATGCACAACATGGGAATTCTGCGGGATGTAAGCAAAAAATTTTCTACATTGTCTCTTTGACCTCAAAAATGATAGATACACGTCAGAAACATTTTTGACACAATTTCAATTAGATTCAAAACAATGTAGTTAAAAATAATTGTTTGACGCAAAACGTCGGAAAAAAACTTGGCATCATTGAACTGATGAATCAATAAAGCTCTTAAACCAAGACGTTTTCTACAATTCACATAGAGAATCGCGAATCTAGGCGGTGTAATCTTTTCGAAATATATGTGCGACATGTACCTTTTAAAAGCTGCAGTTTTTGACTCACTGTATCTAAATGCCATACATTTCAGGGAATGAGTTTCCCTTGCTTTTTACCTACATAGCAAGTCTTCAAGAACAGTGAGATGCTAATGCTGCAATTTCTGACGTTATTAGCAGATATTTACATATTCAATTACTGGGCTATGATTATTATGCATTTTGAGGCTGTTTGTTCCTATTGTCATGATTTACATGTTACTAAATCTATCATTTTATTGCAATTCTGTCATTTGAACTATTATTGTTTTTCTTGTGCATGATTATAATTTTATCTTTCCTTTTCTTGCAATTTGCATATAAATGTGAAGCACTTTTAGATTGTTTGCGGTCTTCTTAATTTATGCATTTTGTTTTGTTAGAATCCAAAAGATTGAGTTTCAGTACAAATATCAAATTACTGTTGTGCCAATACTTAACTTTTGGTAAATAAAGCAACAGAATTTCGATGGTGATTGGCTCGTCTGTGAACTACCTCACTTCCATACTTCTGCGGCAATCAAACACATGCTAAATCTAAAGCAAATGTTTTTAGTGCAATTCAAGTAGATTAGAACGACTGGCTGCACTTTACCATATTGCTCAAAAATATTTGGTTGTCCTAAAGCATTTATTTATCGGCTCGACATTTCAGGTGGGGATCCCCAGCAATTTTCATTAAATGACCTCCAATTTTTTTCGAATTTTTGAACCCCTGTACATAAATGATCATAAATATGCGTTTTTATCTAGAAAACGCTTAAAAGAGGTTTACGAGGAGCATGTTTCTCTTACTAAAACTGGTGAAGAAAAGTCTGACGCTGATTCAACCAGAACTGTGCAACTTGTACAACTGCAATTTTTTGAATAAGCATGACTTGTTTTAGAACAAATTGATGTACAAGAAAGCATATTTTGTTCAAATCCGGAAGTAGATGTTAAACAAAGGCCGGAGAAGGAGGAAGGCAAACAGAAACGGTAATTAACTGTTGATTTAAATACTTTTCTCTTTACTCTTAAATGTAGTTTTTGCAACTACTTTACATTCCTTACATAGAAGGAATTTTGCATTGAAGGGATTTGAGTGAATCGTTATCAGAACTTACACTAACCTATCTCTCATTACATACATATAATGGCTCAAACTTTGGGCGATCTCAGCCATTTTTAGGGAGGGGGGTTAAATCACCTCCAAAGCCGAAAAAATTCAATTTTTTCGAAAAATCGAGCGATTGGTCAAAAATTTTCTGGCTTTGGGGGCTGATAGGAGGACGTTCGACTTTGGGCCGGGCCCCCTATCCCCTCCTGTTACATGTATGGTTCATTACGTCAGCACGTAGTCCACTAGTTAGAAGTATTGAAACAAGTTATGAGTATGCAGTAGCTTTTTACCTCTTAAATAAACACCCTGTGAGCATATGTGGGCAGCAAGAAAATTTGGGGGGTGCAAGATTTTTTTGAAGGTCAAAAAATGGCCTTAAAAAAGGGTGGTATGGCGATAAAAACACCATTTTTCGACGTTTCTCATCAAGCACTATCCATTGGCATCAAAAAATTGCGAAAAAAAACGAAAAAATTTTCAAAAATTGAATTCTGGGGGGTATTTTGATTTCTGGGGGGGTATTTTTGGTTTCTGGGGGTGCATACCCCCGAAACCTCCCCCCACGCCCAGGTGTGCCTGTGAGGGAACCAAGGGTTTTCTTGTTTACTCACCGAGTGTGCTTACAATCCGAGTTAATAGGTGCGTACTTCTAAATATCACCCAGTGCTGTTATAGGCAAAAGTACAATAATATGACAGGACATTACTTTATCCATATGATTTTGACCTTCGTGCTGAAAGTTTGTCCAATACCTAAAACAATGTATTTACTACTTGCTTTACTTAAAAAAGAAAGTGTCATTTAGTTGAGAATTCTAGACAAGTGTTTATTAACCAAGGTCATTAGTACTTTGTTATGTAGCCACGGTCCTATGGAGGCTTGTTTATTAAGCATTAATTGGTTGCTTATTAAGCGGTTTTCTAACCATATTAAAGCATAGCAGTTTGCAGGGACCAAAGGAAAGGGTGTTTATTAAGTGGAAGTGTCTACTACCGAGAATTTATGTGAAGTTTTAATTTATACGAGTATATGTAGATTTTGCTTGTTTAACGCCATATGTAGGCAATTGCGCCTGAATTCTTACGATGGTCTAAATATCAAAGATTAAAATGAGCCAACACTTTCGCACATACATATATGAGTGAAAACATTTTTCGGCCTATTCAATCGAGATTTGTAATTTGCCTGGAAATAAAAGGAAAACTGAAAATTTGACTCTGGGGTGGGGCACGAACTAGACCCGCAGAATTCAATCTTCTGTTTTTTAAAATATTTGCTATCAATTAAAGATAGATGAAAAACGCTCAAATTTCTATTTTTGTCCCCACTGCCAATTTTTTGACATTTTTTACTTTTAAAAATTTTTGTACTCCTGGAATTCAAATTGTGGAGATGTAGTACATATTGTATAGCATATATTTCAGTAGTATCTGCGTCTAAATTGTGTCAAGAACGACCCCCTTAGGTAGCAGTAGTCCTTAAAACAATATTTATGATTTAATTATTTATTGTTAAAATGAATTATTTACAAATAATGGCGAGTCGAATGTGATGGGTTCGGGTTTTTTGCCGAGCAGCCGGACTTCGCCGCAGAGCACAGCTGAGGATTGGGAGCAGAATTGATTATTTTTAAAATAAGAGACAAAAGTTGTTGCAATTAAGAACAATTTAGAGCTTTTGAGACGCAATTTCACAAAAACGGGTAACGACTTAGCGAAAATCTCTCCGTCAGTGTGACGCATGAGCAGATAAAAACACTGAGCAATTTTGCCAATTTATTTCGGCTTTCATAGCTTTTTGAGTTATGCACTCTGGCGGGAAAAAGAATTAAGCTAATCCAGTCGGACAGAAGGTCACTTTGCTTACTCTGAGTCTCGATATCATTTGCACGAGGTCTCCGTGTATTTATACGTGTTGTTTTGACTAAACTTTATCCTTTTGAGCTCTTTTAACATTCCGCGTCCGCCATACTTTCTACAATTCCTTCGGTTTTTTACCGCTCTTTGTATCAAATTCGCTATTGCTCGTGTCGCGTGCATAGTCGTTTTATGTGCATAAGTATGTGCTAAATGTTTCCTATTTCTCAGCATATCTTGCAATGCTAATTGATACACACAATTCTTATTGAGTTTATGTTTATCGCACGCATTCTGACTTGGTTCCGTTTTTGATTACCAGGCGTTTAAAGAGCTTAGATCAATTTTAAACTTCTGTCTGGATTTTTTTCTAATCCCTTATTTTCGAATCCATATGTCTAAATAAGCTCACTATGGCCAAGTCCTGACTATTTGGCTAAACAGCGGTATAATATACAATTCTTGTGCATTATAATGAAAGCAGAAGTAATTTTAACTCTAATCTACAGTTTGAACTTAGTTTCTAGACATGTCTGAGGCGAAATCAGGCAAAATATAAAATTGAAACCAAAAGTAATTTCACGAATAAATAATTAAGCAATAATTATATGCAAGTTAGGTCGCATTCACTGATAATTGTGTGATATCCAGGCAAACAATGTGTTGTATATATGGATAAGACACAACGGGTCTTGCTCTGACTGGAGTCATTTCTCACTCAACAATTAGCCATCCCATAATTACCTAAATCTTCCCTTGGAATGGTTTTGGTAATTTTCATTTCTATTTAGCTTTTTCCGAGTATTGTGATTTCTCACTGAAATGTACAATTCTTTGTATGTGTTTTTTAGCAAATGCGTTTTTATTTGTTTTGAAATGACTTTTTAGTTACTTTCAAATCAGTCTTACTCTCGCATTCATGTGTATAACTGCGTTCCTGCATAAGTAATCGACCCACTACTGGTAACCTATTCAGTGATCGACCAGTTATCCGGGCCCGGTCCGAATTAATAACACACATTTGAAATTTTTAGAAGTCAATATTCCAAATATGACCATAGCTGGTGCGCCTGTGCGACCGTCATCGGTCGGCCCGTTTTGTACTCAAGCACCTGTCATCAGTGTGCTCAGCAACTGACTCTGATTACATCGTCCAATCGTCGTCATTGGCCTGCATTTGCGAAATTGTGCGCCCAGCGTCCGACTGCGATTGGCTGATGATCAGAACGGATCAAATGAACGACTGCAATCAAGCGGCTGATCTGTTCAGGTGTTTGGAGCCGAGATTGCACGCTCGTTGCGTTGTGCAGTCGTCGGCACTGCTGGTCTCATCTCATTGACGCTTACGGCTGCGAAATGGCATCTCTCGAAGGCAAGACAACTGTGCTATAGGGTCCTTCGAAGCCAACTTTTTTGGAAGTTGAATACCTTATTATCACAGGTCGGCATGGAGAGGGGTTTGGGGGATTAAACTCATACATGGGCAGCACCGAAATTCTGGGGGGTCAGAATAAAGGAAATCGCCGAAAATGTTACTAAAAATTTAATTTTGGGTTCTACAGTAATCTGCGGGGGATATTCTAACTTCTGGGGGGTACAATACCCCAACCCGCGTGCCCATGTGTGGTTAGACTCCCGAGCATCGGACAAACCCCCAAGAAAGTGATATACCCCAGAATTGATTTTGTTGAGATTTTTTAAAATTTTTGACACTTTAAAACCATCCAGACCAACTGAATTCTGCTTCCGCTGGTTCAACCAGGTCAATAGGATTTCAGATAGTACCAGCTATAAGAGTCCGCCAGTCACCGGTCGATTGTGCCCCACCTCTTCCGAGCGTCTCAGCAATTTGAAGATTTCCACCCTTAGAACGACAAACCTCTTCGAAATTCCCATGTCTCGAAGGTCTCATCTTTATGAACGTCTCATCTCATCGAATGTCCTTCCTCTTCAGCAATCATAATTTATCGTCAAATAATTAAGAAAGCTGAAAAACTAAATTAAATCAAAAAATATTGCTAATTGAATTAAATCAGATTAAATTTATATTAATTGAATCAATAATAAAATCAAATAAATCATTATAAATCCCCAGAAATTGAAGTGTAGCGATTCATGCTGATTCCTTTGCATGCTTCGTTTTACCTTTAAAATTATCGTATACATACGTCACTTCGAGAACACCTGTGAAATTTTGGAGAGATAGGACGTTAGAGGATTGTGACATTTTTAGGGATAGGACATACAAGGTAGTGGTATCATAGATGCACAGCATGGCCTATTAGGGGTCAGCCGGTCTGGGCAGTCGATTATTGAGCTTTTTACGGCCAAACTGACGTCGAAAACTGGTAAAATGCTAAAAATTGCTTCAAAACAATGTTAATCTACACACTGAAGCATTTTTGAGGAAAATTTTTTATTGAATCGCTTTTTAACCTTCAATTTGCCTGATTCTTTCCAGGAAATTTCCCATTTTTCATTTCTACAAGACCCCCAATCTTTCACGCGCATATCCGAGTGGGGTGGAGCTATGCCTGCCGGTCGCGCCTTTTTTTACTGAAGTTTTTGTGACTTTTTTATGCGTAACAATGCTGATTTAGTGATAGTCGGTTACAATCAATGAAAACTGAGCAACCAGCCAAAAAGTTGTGTTTGGGTACCTGTTGGGGATCTTGGGCTTGCCTAGCTGATGCTGAATACTTTATTACCCAGTCCGAGTCCCGATCCTTGTCTCTTGCAATGAAGGTGTGCTTCACATAAAAACTTTGCGGCCAAACGCAATGCTCATTGGAAAATTGGGGTCTAGGTACACACGGAGGAGAATAGAAATTATTTTCTTGAAAAATGAAGCAAAAATGGTCAGAAATTAGACGCGTCTTAAAATAATAAAAAATAGGTTTTATTTTTGTACTTTGCTGTAAATTAATTTGTTTTGCTTATTTTTTGCTGTCAAATGAGCATTTTCTCCTGATGAATAACTCAACACATTCATTCGCAGGTAGGCTTCTATTGCTAACAATACGCGTTCTTATTTTGATTTTTAATGCTGACTAATCACGATATTCACCGTTTCAGATTCCAAGAAACGGCTGGCATACTCCTCAATCGATGATCAGAGTATACAACTGTGCTTTACGGTAAATTATTTTACTTAATCAATTGTTTATTAGTTCATATTAATTAAGTAATATTTCTATTATTATCAAGTTGTTTGATGTTATTTTATTGATTATATTTTTCACAATTATTTAGGCCTGTTATAAATCTTTTCAGACAGCAAAGAGTTGAAACTCTGAAGACCAGTGCAATTCAGTACTTTCTATGAAGTATTTAGGTCGAGCTTCAGGAACCAAATTATTCATTATTTACTAGAGGCCTTTCAACAAAGTATCACAATCTGTTTTATCTAAATTTTCGGTCTTCGTTTAACAATATTCAGCTATTAAAACTAACAGTCCTCTGAATATGCGTAGCATTAGTGCTTAATTACCATATGCTGCCAATTACGAAAAGCGAACATTGGTATCCAGCTTCTAATTCCCCATTGAGATTAATTATTGCTCCATCTATTTCTTAATTATAGGTCATGCATGTAATTTGACAGGAGAATCATGCGAACCGAACAGTCTGAGATTTTCACGAAAGTCGACTGCTTACGCCAAGTTGTGATTTTGAGAGAGAAGTGCTCACGTCTGATTCTAGGACTTTCGGGTCCAGGTTGGACGAAGGAGGCGTGTTGGCGAATACCTCGCGTTTTCAACTGCTTGAAACCATGTGCCATTCAGACGGTTTGATTGTTTTCGGACTTTCCTTGCGTCATTGCGACTGCAATGTTCAAGTGAATTGAATGCTAGGGGCGCATGCGGTAAAATATGAGTCACATCCATAAATGCACAGAATCACCGATCAGTGGGTTGTAAGCTGGCCTGGTGTCAAAAATTAAGTTCTTTGGTTCAAAATACCCCTGAAAACTGGTATAAATGCTAAACTGGCGCTAAAACTACGTTATTCCATAGTTTCTGGTAAATTTTCAATTTTTATCCGGTTTTGGTCATCATGTTGCCTCAGATTCCCCAAAATTTTTTTATTTTTGAATTCTGGGGTCTAGACCACTCATGGGCATGGGGATCTGGAGCCCTCCCAAAACTCTATAGACCCCGTAATTGGATTTTTAGGTGCCATTTTTGGCAATTTCGCCCCATCGGATCCCCAGAATTTAATTACTGCCCATGTATAGTCTAACCCTCCCCCTAATCAACTCTACCCACACGTTTGCCTGATCACGACAGACGATCTAAATAATGCTCTCTTCAAAATCTGTCTTGTGTTGAAGTAGATCTGTCTTTGCTTATTTTTTGAGAATTTCAGAGCCGACTGAATTCCTGAAACAGTCTTCGTTATTAGAAATTTCTCAACCTTAATTTAAAAAAATGAATTACTTTCTTTAAACAGAACATATTTTTTAAACAATTTTATCTAATAAGTAGGTAAAAATAAAAATTTCATCATTGCCTGTGCTGTGTATATGATTGGATGATTCTATCTTTTCATTTCACGTACATATATGTGTGCTGATTTTTTTGTTTTGAAATCCATTTGAATACCGTTTTACATATTTCTGAGTAAAAATATTGTGAAAATTCATTTCCTATATAATTTCTTTATCATTTTATTACCTACATAGTCATTTTATTACCTACTTCAGTTCTAGAGTATTGCGGAAGCTCAATTTTTCGAAATAAATTAAAATTTAAAAGTTAAAAATTACAAATCTGACTCTCAGTTTTCTCTACACCTGGAGGGTATGCAAATTTTGCATTATTCATTTATTATTGATTGTGTTAAGTTTACACGACAAATTTATTTCACTTCCAGAGCATTACAAAACGAGAATTTTATTCAAAATATGTTTCGTAAGGTCAGGATTACGAATCTGACTACATGCTTCCTTTACACCCATTAGTTGTGTAATGTTTAACTAAAAATTAACTTTAGTTTTAGAGCGCTGCAGAAGCTTAATTTTTTCAAAATGTTCCACGTAACGTTAGAATTACGAATCTGAGTGTCTAAGTGTTCTAAAAACCTAGTAGTTGCGTAAAGTTTACACTGAAAACATTTGATTGGTTCAAATAAGGTAAGCTTGTCTTGTTTTAAAAAAGATGTTACTGATGTTCAGAACAAAATTGTTTTCCGCGTTCTTGGACTGCTTCCTTTATCATGGCACGGTACCGTATGTGTTTACCGACTGATTTACTCAAAACATGCTAATTAAAGGTAGGTACTAGCAAAAAAATGCTCCGATGCACAAAAAGGTTGAATATACTTGGGATTATGAATTATTAGGGATGTTAAAGGAGGGGACTATGAAGAAGCTACCTATGCCTATAGAAGTTGCAAAGAAAATATGCTCAGCTCCAGCATCCAAGCCTACAAAAGTCACAAAATATGCTAAAAATAACACTGTTTCTTAGCAACGCAAAAATCGATGCATATATTCTGCGGCCTCTGAAAAATATGTATAATCTTAAAATAGTTTTCCTCAATCGATATAATAGCTTGTAAGCATCTTATTTAATGTGAGTTCTGCAGATTGCATTTAATTCTGAGTTGCTTCTGTTGCTGATGGAAAATGAAGTGAAATGCTTTCAGCAAATGCATCATTAAGTTATTACTATTTCATTATTACTAACTTTGCACGTCACTGAGAAGATGCAGTCATTCTAAGTGTCGAAGTGCAGGTAATACACACATTAAGTTTATTATCCGTTTTCAACAGCTGTAAACCAATATATTAGGCGCATATACCTTTGTTTAATTCACGACTGAACAGGCTTTCACTAAATTTAGTCCACGCTAATTGTGCTGTAGGTGAGCATTAGAAGCCTGATGCAGTTTTGCCACTCAGCAATCGTCAAGTTCATCATTAACTGCTTTGGTAAGGCACTTTGTTTTCATTCTTTAGATGAAACTGCTGCCTCCTTCTACAGACCGGAAAATATACTTAGATTTTAGCGTTGTTTAGAAAAAGTGCGATTTTTAACATATATTGTGAGTTTTGTAGGCTTGGATGCCACAGCTGAGCATATTTTTCTTTGTGACTTCTGCAGGCAAAGGTAGCTTTTTCCTAGTCCCCTCTTTTCACATTCTAAATTATCAATAATCCAGAATATATCCGACCTTTTTGTCTCATCTGAGCATTTTTGCTTTGATAGTAAACAGAATTTTGGCTAAAATCAAAGAAATTTGATAATTTTTTCGAGCAAAATTGTAGAACATTCTAAAATTTTATTAAAAATTTTGCACCAAAGCGATTTCAAATAAAAGTAGATGGCTAACAACGCTGAAAAAACGATATTTCGCGCGTGAAGAGCAAGTATTCCACCTGTTTTCGACTTATTTCAAGAAGTTGGTGTTCCGTCCCCTATGCTATCCCGTAGGAATATCCAGATCCGCCATTGCGTACTACTACATATCATAGGTAGCGCGTTAGCGCGTACCTGTTATATACATGGCCTTCTGTTTTTCTTTAATGTTTATAACAACGAGGTGCGAATTTTATGTCCACCCCTCCCCCACACAGCAACACTGGGACACTTCTGTATTGTGCGGTTCTTTTCAAAATATAGACGATAAAAAAATCGTTGTAGCCATTTTTAAAAATTTTTTTACATTTCTACCCGGTGTGTAAAGAGCATGTAAAGTTCTAACTGAAATATAATAACATGCTTTTCTGAATTTTGGTCTGTAACTGGACTTTCCTAACTCATTTTTGCAATCTGTATAATCTAGGTTTTTAATGTAGACAATCAACAAAGCTCGAAACTGTTTTTTTCATTTTTCTTTTTTCTAAAAGTGACTTATTTCTAGAGTGGCAGTGTGTAAAGAATATGAGAAAAACTCATTTTGGCCTGTCTTTTGTCTGTCAACAACTCCAGTCAATAGTCCTAAGATATTTATTCCAACAGAAATGTACTACGGCTTAAGAGCTACTTTCGGCTTACTAGCAAATTTTTGTACACTCAGTACGGAGTTAGATATATAGGTTTAACCATTACACTCTGAGTATATGGTGCAAAAAACAGCTTTTGTCCAAGATTTCTCTCCACTTATAAGTTAAGATGAACTGAATAAAATATAAATAAAGTTCCTTTTGTGGGCTACACGTCGAAGCCAACCGCGTTTGTAAAAACGCATTATTAACTTATTTATGGGGGTGTAAAGTTCGTAACCAAGGGTGTAAAATGAGCGAAAAAACACTTTTTCCTCTAATTATCGAATAGAATAGAAATAAACTACCGTTTTTCGGGGTGCACATCAGAGCAAATTCCGTTTATTTACATAAATATTAAGCTTTTCCGGGAGGTGTAAAGTCTAAAATTGGGTGTGTTAAAGGTGTTTCTGTCTTGTTTTTTTCTACCAACTTCTCCGGTAATAAGTCTGGACATGATCTTAAGTCTGAAAATGTTCAAGGAATCAAACGTGATATGCCAGTTTGGCGCGTTTGTTTACTCTCAAGAGTGGTGTAAAGTGGTTTACATCTAACATTTATTCGTCTCTAGGCCATTGTGGAGACTTTATTTTTTTATAAATGTTGATCGTTATATCAGAGTAATATCAGAATTACAAACTGACTAAAATCTTCTTTACACTCTGCGGTTGTGTAAAGTTCACACTGCAAATCAACTTTAGTTCTAGAGCCTCATTGAAGCTAAATCCATTTTTCAAGATATTCTACGTAACGTCAGAATTACGAATCTGACTATTAGTTTTCTCTACAACCAATAGTTGCGTAAAGTTTGCACTATTCAATTATTGTTAATGTGTAGTTTACACTATGAATTTATTTTACTTCCAGAGCGTTCCGAAACGTGAATTTATAAAAAATATGTTTCGTGAGGTCAGGATTACGAATCTGACTGTATTTTGTTTTCAACCCAGTGATTATGTTAAGTTTACACTGAAAATAAAATTCTGTTACAGGAGCGATGCGGAAGCTTAATTTTTTCAATATGTTCCATGTAACGTTAGGATTACCAATCTAAGCATAAGTGTTTTTTACACCCTATATTTGCGCAACGTTTATGCTGAAAACCTTTTATCTGTTTGAATAAGATGAGGTTGTCTTGTTTAAAAAAGGTACTGCTGATGTTCAAAACAATATTGTCTTCCGCGTTTTTGGGCTGCTGTCATTATTGTGGAATGTTACCGTATGTCTTTACTGCCTGATTCACTAGAGTCATACTAATTAAAAGTAGGGTTAGCAAAGAAAAATGCTCCGATGGAATAAAAAAGACGAATATATTTAGGGTTGTGAATCATTAATGATGTAAAAGGAGGGGACTAGGAAAAAGCTACCTATATATATGCCTAAAGTCGCAACATCTGCTAAAAATCAGACTCTCTCTCTATGCAACGCCAAAAATCGAAGTATATTCTGCGGCCTCTGAAAAAGTGTAATATTATTTAAATAATTTTTAATGCTTCGCATAAGAGTGTATAAACATTATCTAAAATATTTACTTTTTGTAAATTTTTTGCAGGTTGTATCGCTGACTTGCTTCGTATCGTAGAGAAAACTGACTGCAATTGTATTTAAAGGTTTTATTTTGTTATCATGAGCATTATAGCAAGCAAATCTGGCGTCAATTGATTAGTGCACTCAATCGTTGCGGGCATGCAGGTGTACCAACATATAGTCTGTTTCACGTAAGCTTATGCGTTTCCTACTCCTTTAAACCAACAATTTCTTTGTCTTGAATGCATCGGTGTTTGCTCTTACTTTCAATTAGCTTTCAAAGTCCCTCCTAATTTACTCTATCTACTTTCTCATAGCTAACTTGCTGTTTCTTCAAACATTTTTCAATTCAATAATTCATTTAAATCTGCAGGCCGCAGAATATACTTCAATTTTTGCGTTGCTTAGAGAAGTCTGATGTTTGGCAGATTCTGCAACTACGTATATACATTGGTAGCTTTTTCCTAGTCCCCTCCTTTTACATCGTAAATAATCCACAACCCTAAGTAAATTAGTATTTTTTGTTCCATCGGAGCATTTTCCTTTGCTAGTATTATTCATATTTAGTCAAAGTTCATCATTATAACGAAAACTATTGCGCCACTCAGGATTCCGAAAAGTTTCTTTGTTTAGGAGGCGAACTCAGTCTTCGGGTACGTTTGTTCTCTCTAGAACATCTCAAGTTTTATGGACACGTTAGACTGCATACACAGTGTGGTTAGCATAAACAAGGTCTGTGAACGGACAATAGCATCTTCCGAAGGGTCGTCGCCCTCGAAAGTTTGTCAGGGACTAGCCGAATATTACCTGCAATAAAATGCCGGTCGATCACATATGCGGACAAGAAGCTTCTTTGCATATGAAAGTAGCGATTCGTCAATTTGACTGTTCATTTTAATCATCAATTCTTTCCGTTTGCCATCACTTTCCCGCTATCCTTCGCCTTATTTTTGTAAATTGTCTCCGAATCTTATTGGACGTATATTTCCGGTCAATTTACGCTATTGTGGTTTCAAAAACCGTTTTTTAGATGCTCGAGTGGACCTCCCATGATAGGCATAGTGTGATCTGTGGCTAAAGAAAAATTAGATGTGTGTACTTACTTACCTGTATAATTTAAGATCGTTCTTCATTATTGATAAATGCAATCCTATCTGCTTTTTAAACTTAATGAATTTATCGAAAACACGTTTTCGATATGTACATATGAGCATACATGGGCGTCTAAACCACAGGTGGGCGGCACCAATGTTCTTGGAGGTGCAAGATTTTTTCAAAGGTCAAAAAATGGCCTTATGGCGAAAAACAACCATTTTTCAACGTTTCTCATCGAGCACTATCCATTGGCATCACAAAATTGCGAAAAAAATAACAAAAAACATACACAATTTTATTCTGGAGGGGTTATTTTGGTTTCTGAGGGTATACCCCCAAACCACCCCACGCCCGGGTCTGGACTAGGCCCCCAGGATCCGGCGGACCCCGAAATCGATACAGAACAGAATTGAATTTTCGGTGTTGTTTTTGGCGATTTTTCCCATCAGACCCCCTGAATTTGGCTCATGTATGGTGATGATTAACAGAGCGAAAGAGTAATTAAAACTGAAAGGCTATGTTTCAACTCGTGACCAGACATATGCCTTTTTTGGACTCGAAAAAGGGGAAGTACGCGATAAAAACGTCTTTCTTCGGAGTTACTGACCATGCTCTACTTTTCTAAACCATAAAAACATTAATAAATATCAAAAAAAATTCGAACAAGGTATGGTCAAGAAATAAGTGTGCATAGCGCGAAGTGTCAAAAATTCGACACCTCTGAGCAGGCTAAAATACTTGGAATGGCACCTATGCTACGAATTCTTTGAAAAGTGTTGGAAATTTTTAGAAAAATCGCAAATTCTGGGAGAAAAACGCGTCACCAAAGACCATGTATATGTATGATGGAAGCTTGAATGATTCTCACTTCAAGTCTTGATTTTTAATCAAACCACAGCACTGCAACAGGAGATATTGAATGCACTTCGCTTTGAGTTCCCAAGCTTTCCGAATACACATTAATTTGTAATGCAAAGTTTTAGTCGAGTTCAGGGCGTAAAAGTGGCTATCGAAGTTAATTCAAAAGGATTATCGTTTTTCACAATTCTTTTGGGTTTCGCTAAATAAAAATTGGTGATTAAAATGCGTAGGTGTCAATTATTTTGTACAAGTTCCGTTTGTACATGTAGAAAGATGGTCCCTGAAAGTCTGTACATTTTGTATACAAAAAGTTTCGGTTACATGATATGGTATGGAAGCGATTTGAATGTGGTAAAAACAGAGTTTGGTAGTGTATTTTAGCTAATTTCTAGGTTTTGAGGGCAAAAATTACTAAAAATCGTCTTAAAACGGCGCGAGGCGCCGAAAAATTTGGCAATTTTCTTTTGAAATGCAATATGCATGCTAATTCGCGGTGGCAGTAAGACTCGTGGTGGCAGTGTTGGGACTCGCAGTGGCAATGTTGGGACGGTGGCAGTTTTGGGACGGTGGCAGTGTTGGGACTCGCGGTGGGTGGCAGTGATGGGTGAGAGGGTGGCAGTATTGGGACTGTGGCAGTGTTGGGACGGTGACAGTGTTGGGATTGGTGGCAGTGGCGGATCCAGGATTTTCGTAAAAGGGGGGGGGGGGCGGAACCCTGACTTGGGCGGAAGAATTAGCCGTTTTAACCCGAAAATCGCACAAAAATCCTTAATTATGCACACTATTTCGGGCCAATGGGGGGCCGCCGCCCCCCCTAAATCCGCCCCTGAGTGTTGGGACGGTGGCAGTGTTGGGACACGATCAAAGTTTCAACGGTATCACCGAGTGATCCTAATATTTTGCCTCAATGAGTGCTCCGGGCCTCTGATCCCGAATTTTCGATCAAAACGAGTTGATCAAGCTACAGAAAGCCTGAAACGATGGAATACTTTAAAATGTTTTATCGGCTATAAAATATCACCTTATTTCCGCAGGATAGATGTTTTATACCACCCTAAATCAAGTTTTAGTTTGATGTTAACCACTTTACATCGCAGTGTAATCCGCGTGAGAAAAACGCTTTTTAACCTAGCATTTCCTTCAAAATTTTTACAATTTCTAATCAATGTAACAGCGGACGTTACTGCAGAATTTGAAGGAAATTCGCGGATTGGTGTTTGAAATAGAAAGGGCCAAACGTATAGACTATAGATAACGTAAAATTTTAGGCATTACCGTTTTGCAGGAGTATAGGTTAGGTTTTACTCCAAAAATTTGGCTCCTAATGTTAACTCGTCTTCCAATTTCGAATGAACTACCCAAAATTGCCGAAGTGTTACCTAAGACGGCTAAAAAACGGATTAAGAAAAAATTACGAAACGTTGTAAAACATGACTAATCCATGTGGACGAGCTCGCAGCAAGCCAAAATATCATCTAATGCTCTTGGTGAAAACCAATAATTCGTCGTAAACTTATTTAAATAAAATTGTAAATTTTAGTAAGCGTGGCGATTTAAAATGAGAATAAATTATTTAAATTGTAGAGAAGGCAAGCTTAAAATAATTTATAATTTGATAGCGTTACAAACAATATTTCGAAATCGTAAAAATTTGATCTTCCAGCTCTGCAGAGGGGTTTATTCCGATTATTGGGCCAATCACCGATACATGCCCATACGCCCAGCCTTCTCCACGATCCAACAGGCACCACCGTTCGTAGGCATGAAGGGTCTGGCTGACCCCCTTTCCCGCGAAAATCTGGTGGACCCAAAAATCGAGACCCCCAGAATTAATTGTTTGATAAGTCTGGCTAGGCCCATCTCCCCAAGAATCCGGTGGACCCCCAAAAACCGAGACCTCGGAAGTGAATTTTTGATGGTTCTGGCTGGACATCCCTCGAGAATCCGGTGGTCCCTTAAAAATTGAGACCGCAGAATCAAATTTTTGTGGTTTCGCTCCATCGGACCCCCAGAATTTGGTTGGTGCCCATGTCAACACGAGAAATTGATCCGACCCACGAGATGCACTGGAATATTTTGCGAGTTTTGTATTTTGATGGCCCTTCAACCTATGTACACACACACACACACACACACATGCACGACTGGTCTAGGGGGTGAAAATTCGAAAATTAGAAAAAATGCGTAAGTGTGGGTCCGGATACACGTGCACATTAAACACACAACTAACGTCCAAATAGGAAAAGGCGCGTCTTCCATATTTGTCACGCTCCGCAAGGGGCTGATCGGCCTTATCCTCCAAACGCTGGTCGATTTCCCACCCTCTTTTGATTTTTGGAAATTCAAAGGCCCAAACATTTCGCCTTTCCTATATCTCGCGATGCTACGTTAAAGTATAATTTGATGCATTTTATTTCCATCCGAACACTATCGATTCTTTAACATCAATCAAATCGTACAGTATTTTTCTAAATAATGACTGGCAACATCGGCATTGTGACTACTTAAATAAATTAGAGACAAATTATGCGCGATGATACGACGCAGGTCAAACATTTCCGAGTGATATTTATCAACTTCCGCTTTTATGGCTGAGCCGAATCGCAGCGCTTTTTCGTAATAATAAACCGCTGCATAAGTAAAGCCGATCTGATGCATAGCCCGTCCCAAATTATAATACGTTTCTTGGCATGGTCCGCGCAATTTCTCATATTTGTTCAAGAAGCAAAGGCCCTGCGACAAATAAGACGCCCAAATATTTTCTTTAAAACAAGGTTCAATCCATGCAGCGATTATAGCGAAAATAATAACAGAAAGTCATCAATATGAAAAAATAAATAAATAAATAAAACAGAACGAAACAAAACAACAAAACACAAAATAAAAAAAAAACAAAAACAAAACACCGAAAAAAACAAAACAACAAAAAGTAAAAGAAAATCTTACGATACTGGTAAAATACGAGAATGCAAAGTAGACAGGCATACGCGTAACAGGAGGATAAGGGGATCCCCACTCAAAGTTGGTTGTTCCCGTCCGCCAGAGCCAGTAAAGTTTTGACCCTCCCCAATTTTGGAAATAACCGTGCTTTTTCGACCAGTTTTATTGTTTTTTTGGCTATTGTGAAAATTTCGAGCCATTATGCCTCGAAAACAGGTAAGCAACAAAAACAAATAAACAAAATATTACAAAATGAAAAGCACTTTTATCAGAACGTCGAGTACAATAAAGATAACAATAATATTAGTAACCTCAATCATAGAAACAACAAATGATGGGCGCCATAGGTCCGCAGCACCGAAATTCTAAGGGGGGGTGAAAAAATTTTCAAAGGTCAAAAATGGTCTTAAAAGTGGTCGTATGGCGAAAAAACACCATTTTTCGACGTTTCTCATCAAGCACTATCCGATGGCGCCCAGACGTGAGCTGTACTCATGGATCTGAGGATACTATTGGCTAGATCATGCAAGCACAAACAGTGGCGAATCTAGGATTTATCTGACAGCTACGAGGGGGGGCGAAAGCGTAACTTTTCCTTAAAGTATCAAACATTGTCCAAAAATTCAAAAATTATGTATGCTCAAAGCACCGGCTTTTCGCCATCTTTTGCTGGACATAATTATTTCTACTGCAAAGAAAGTAAAAAATTTCCGAAAATTTTCAAAGTTTTTTGTAAAAAAACTCGGAAAATTAAAGCAGAAATCAGCAAAAAACAATCAAGAAATCATTGCAGGAGCTACAAAAATCTTTGTTCTGTACAAAAAACATCTGACGTAAATTAGTTTTTTAGAGCGCCAAGAGTCAGGAAATGTCATTAATGAGTACTACCCCGGCGCCAACTGCCGAAAAAACTGGAAAAATCGTGATAAAAATGGCAAAAATTATCAAAAAATACACATCTATTCTTCATTGCGTCCAAAAATTTTTTGACGACAGGGGAAGCGGGCGCCCCTCTATCCGCCCCCTTTAAATCCGGGCCAGTGAGCACATAATTCAAAGTTCCGGGAGGTGGATAAACCGATTATTTTTATCCTAACCCACATATGGATATCGGGTACCTCATAAGAAAATTTGGCCAATGTTTCTGCGTTTTTTATGTAAAACGATAGAACTAGAGAGAAATATCGAACAACGGTGTTTTTGTTCCCGTCATAAATTTTTAGATACTTTTCTGGCCCCTGAGGATATTTAGACCCACAGATATTGATCGCTGCTTACGTATGCTGGGGACAAAAAACGGAGAGAAGAAAAAGTCAACGTAAAACTAGGCACGTATCTCTGGCGCGAATGGGGGGGGTCGAACCAGGTACGTAGCTGTGGGGGGAATAGGGGGTCCGGACCACACATGGGCGTGGGGGGATCTGGGGGGGGGTCTGGACCCCCCAGAAATCAATTTTTGAAATTTTTTTTCGTTTTTTTCGCAATTTTTTTATGCCAATGGATAGTGCTTGATGAGAAACGTCGAAAAATGGTGTTTTTATCGCCATATCACCATTTTTAAGGCTGTTTTTTGACCTTCAAAAAATCTTGGACCCCCCAGAATTTTCTTGCTACCCACGTATGGTCCGGACCCCATAAAATTCAGGAAAAGCCGGAAAAAGAGGACTTTTCACACGTTATTTTGTGCTATTTTTGGCTTGGACCCCCCAAAATTCGGAAAAATAGAATAAACGTTATTTTGTGGTATTTTTGGCCTTTTTGGGCTTACTCCCCCCCCAAAAAAATTGGTGTTGGTCACCCCAAAAAAGGACGGCCAGCTACGTGCCTATGTAAAACGAAGAGTTTGTACGCCGCAGAAACTAAAAGACAAACCTGGATACACAAGTCGTGCCTTCTGACCACATCTCGCTGTGAGGAGAGGTTTATATAGACAAGGCCAATAAGAAAATTTAGCAGCGGATCGTCGGGCGTGTGAGTCAAAATGGACGCGAATTCGGCTTCAATTAAAATGAAGAGGTTCAGAAGAGATTTGAAATAAACTTTTTGAATTATTTCAAAATTTTTCACATTTTTCGGAATTCATTTCGTTCACAGGGTCGAAGTTTGGAAACGCAGGGATGGCAAAACAGAAGAACAATACTCGTTGATAAATGCATCGGAAAATTTGGGACGGATCGAGTCAAACTTTCCACAGTTCCGGCCAATGGCGGATCTAGGATTTTCCTAAGAAGGGGGGGCGGAACCCCTAAGGGGGGGGGCGGTACCTCTAAGGGGAGGGGGCGGAACCCTGACTTGGGCGGGAGAATTTAGCCGTTTCAACCCCAAAAAATCGCTAAAAAATCCTTAATTTTGCGCACTATTTTGGGCTGATGAGGGGGGGAGCGGCCCCCCTAAATCCGCCCCTGCATTCACTTGTTTCCGATAATCCTTCCTGAAAATTCGACTCAGCTTCAAGCCCGCACTTTTTGAACGGTGAAAAAAGACTAAGCGTGTCGAAAATGCAGCGTGGCGCATTTGCGCGTGCTGATTGAAAATTTTAGGAATGGAAGAGTACAAATTAGTATTCAAAATGCAGTTTAATATCTTGAAAGCCCATTTTTGCCACAAATTATCAAAATATTCGGCGCATCGTGCCGGATTCTATGCATTATATGACTTCTCAAAATAATTGTAGACACAGAAATGTACATAAAATCGTTAAAAATTGAACTATGGCGCAAATCAAGCAAATTACTTGGAAAATGGGATCGAAAAAAGATGTAGATTTGACCCCAAATTACGAAAAAATTGAAAGACGACATTTTAGTGGTTTTTTGAAAATTGGCACCCAAAAGACGAGGTATTCCACAATCGCTTCATTGCGCCCAAATATCTTATGATGACAGGGGCAGGCGCCCGCCTACCCCGTCTAAATTCGCCAGTAACAAATAGCGCATTCTCAAAAAATTACTGCTACCATCGTTATTTCAATTGCAAACATTATCCATAAAAAACAAATGGCCCAAACGTAAAGCGCTTAGTACACCCAAGCGCTTCACAAAGAACAAACATAGGGCGACCAACCAATCAACCATTAATAAGAGTAACAATAAATTCCAAATGAGAGGGTTTGGATGTCCAAAAATATCAAAGGCCAAAAAAGTGTCGAAAAAACGATGATAAGGGCAAAAAACACGATTTTAGATCTTTTGCATTCTGTCTACAACAGGTCACTGGCAGCTTTCGCGTAGCCCACCGTAAAGCAGTGCCAAAAATATAGGATCTCGAACAAAGGTGGAAAAGAAACATTAGCGATTTATGGAAAAACAAAAGAGATTTATTTATTTATTTATTAATTTACTTTTTAATATTTTTTAACATTAATTTACTTTTTAACCCTGTGACCTCAGGACCATACGTGGGCAGCAAGAAAATTCTGGCGGGGGGGGGTGCAAGATGTTTCAAAGGTCAAAAAAATTGCCTCAAAAATGGTAGTATGGCGAAAAAACACCATTTTTCGACGTTAAAATTGCGAAAAAAATGAAAAAAATTTTAAAAATTGAATTCTGTGGGGAGGTATTGTGATTTCTGGGGGTAAGGGGTATTTTGGTTTTCGGGGGGGGTGCATACCCCCCAAACCCCCATGGTCAGGACCATGTCGGCTGATATTTTGAAAATTTAATTTAATTCTTTTTCTTTAATTTTACCCATTTTTCATTTTTATGCTCATTTTCCCAGATCGCACGAGCTTATTAAGATCAAAGAAATAATCACTCAGGAACGCAAATAAATTTTCGCGTTCAATAGCAAAAAAATTCGGCTGACCGAGGCTATGCTGGTACATGCCGCCGAACAACGCGTGATTGCCGACCAAAAACGCAATGTGAGGATTGTCCGGGCTGTACAGAGACTGGCGCAAGATATATTTAGCAGTCAATCTATCCGCATTGGTCGTTAGCGACAAACCTGAGCAGATAACGTGTAAAAAGTCCTATTTTCCGGTTTTTTCTAAATTGGGGGGTCCGGACCCGCCGGCCCCGACAGCTACGTATTTTTCATTTTAATTTCTTCAAATTCGTTGCAAATGAAACAAACTCGAGCTGGAAAAAATAGCCAAACTACGAAGCCTACATTTACATATTACAGTTCTTAGCATACATGCATAGCGCGCGAGAATTCCGGGGAGGAAGCTTGAAAACCTTTTCGAACTGCTTTTAGGCTCAAATGATAAATGACGCGTCAAAAAACACCATTTTCAGGCCATTCCGACGAAGCATTTTCCTCCCAGAACATTGAAAAAAAAACATCTAGAGAAAAATTTAGCAGAATTAAACGAACTAATTGTCTCTAAATCAGGCACGTAGCTGGCCGTCCTATTTGGGGGGGATAACACCAATTTTGGGGGGACTAAGCTCAAAAAGGCCAAAAAATAGCACAAAATAACTGATAAAAAGCCCCGTTTTTCCGATTTTCCTGAATTTTACGGGGGGGGGTCCGCACCCCCATTCCTCCAGAGCTACGTGATTCGGTCAAGGGGTACTAAACATCTTTTTGTTTTGGTGGATAGTGGGGGAACGTGCGACCTCGTATCGTACGTTTCGTGTGCGGATATCCTATCTCTTACGCGGTCTGTAATAAATCAAAATTTTCAGTGAGGGGTAGCCGGCCAATTTTGAGCGGGGTGTTAATCACCTTCGATTACTGACCAAATATAGCAAAAAAACACCTCAATAAGCCCAAAAAAACGAAAATTTCTGCCAAAAATCTGAGTCGAAAACTTCCGACTCTAGGGGACAGGGAACAACTGAATTTGGCCGGGAATCCCCGATGTTCCTGTTAAATGCATGGTCTTACAGGTATAGAATCCAACGATGTAAAGGCTGACTTCTAAATGTTTGTGACTGGTTCATATCTAAAGAAAGTGTATTTTGGCCTATTGGCAGTCACAGCATTATTATTATTTTATGTGACTGCCAATAGGCCAAAAATACACTTTCTTTAGAGATGTAAAGGCTATAAGTTTTTAAAATTCTAAAATTATTCAGTGCTGTAAACGGTATTCTTGTTAGTGGGCCACTTTCCATGATTATGGTCTCCAATGGCGGATGCAGGATTTTCCTAAGGGGGGGGAAGGGGCGGTACTCCCTACGGGGGGGGCGGAATCCTGACTTGGGCGTAAAAATTAGCCGTTTTAACCCGAAAATCGCTAAAAATCGCTCGAAAATTCTTAGTTTTGCGCACTATATTGGGCCAAAGGGGGATGGGGGCGGCCGCCCCCTAAATCCGCCCCTGAGTATGAAAATTCTAGGAGAAGTTGAGATTTTAAGCTGCCTTTCTGGGATAAAAATTGGTGGATACGATTCGCGTCAAGAACATCGTTTCTCAGCGTTTCTGCCGATGCTCTATCCCCCCTGGAACGTAAAAACACCAAAAGCTTTCGGAAAATGAAAAAAATCGAATAGACTGAACAAAATATAGTAAAAAATGAGTATATGGCGTGAAGCTCCGAAAATTTGTCACTTTGTTGAGCGAAGAGATGGCCAAAAATTGCTCAAAAAGTACCTTTTCAACCATTTTTTTTAGAAAATCGCGAATTCTGTGTAAGATAGAAAAATTTACCCAATTTCCACAGATAATTAAGATTTCGACTAAAATACACACAAAACTTGAATTATGAAGAAAAACTTTGACAAAATCGACAAATTACGAAGAATTATACCTATCAAATTCACGTGATTTTTCAATTTAAAAGGCGTTTTAATAGTAGTTTTTATGATAGCCATTGGCACGTTAAAATTGCCGCCGCGAATGGCAGCGTAGAGCATATAGCCGATGATGAAGTCGACGTAGCCAATGCCGCAGTAAACCAGCACCGGGCAGCAGTAAGCATAGCAGCACATGTGCAGCATGTCCGTATATCGTTTAGACTCCTCGTATATGCGATACACCTATTTTTTGCAATCATACAGTAAAAACCCGCAAAAATATGCAAAATAAAAATATGCAATTCGATATAGTCATCCTAGTTTAGAAAACTGGAAGAACGGAAAGAAAAATGAAAAAGATGTAAAATGAAGTAAGAGAATCAACGAAATATAGAACAAAAACAAAACAAATTCAAATAAAATAAAACTAAAGTAAGAAAAAATATGAAATAAAAATAACAAGAAATATAAGCG
Source organism: Mermis nigrescens (assembly GCA_036768485.1). Lineage (NCBI taxonomy): Eukaryota > Metazoa > Nematoda > Enoplea > Mermithida > Mermithidae > Mermis > Mermis nigrescens. The sequence goes on along the minus strand of JAVLUZ010000245.1, from coordinate 3,933,224 downwards.
ACAAACAAGAATACAGTCGAATTAACACCTAAATTAATTAATATACTTACTACACTACACGAACGGAGAGGAAATACAAAAATGAATAAAATTAAAAATGTAGATATGTGGCCATTGGCCACTACGCGATTATTCACGTGCGCTCGTGTTTCATCTCTTATCTACTTAAACCTTTTTACTTAATTTGCATGTGTAACCTTCTATATAAGCACACGTTATAACTAGTAAAAGGATCAGTCCGAAATAGTCTAGTCGGATGCGCGCTGAAGCAATACCAGCGTCACTAAACCACTCAAGTAACCTTGAGTGCGCTCTATATAATTAAACTGTAACGTTAAATAATAAACGGACACCCAACCCAACGACGACGTTAAAGATATAAGTGGAAAATCAACAAAATAACAAATGTAAAAGAAAACAAATTTAAATTTAATCAAAACTGACCATAAAGGAAAAATAAAATCTGAATAATAAATTTAGCATATAAATTCACCCGTCACGTTACGGCTACAAAATGAGAAGCGAAGAGAAACATTCCTAAAGTGAAGGCGAGGCAAGACTCACACTACGGATGAAATATTGTAGAAAACGATGAGACAACTAATCCATTAGAATTTAGTTAATTAATAAAACCTTCATATTACCTTTCGACGATGGATTTAGGAAAGTTGACAATTTCTAAGCCAAAAAATTATTTAAAAATCGGCTCTAAAAAATATGTAAAGCAAGGGCAGATTTAGAGGGGAGAGGCAGGCAGAGGGCGGCCACAATACCTGGGCGTGGGGTTGGGGTTAGGGAGTATGCACCCCTCAGAAACCAAAATCCCCATCCAAAATTCAATTTTTGAAATTTTTTCTCCCACAACTTTTTGATGCCAATGGAAAGTGCTCGATGAAAAACGTTAAAAAATGGTGTTTTGTTCGCCATACCACCATTTTTAAGGCCTTTTTTTGACCTTTGAAAAATCTTGCACCCCTAGAATTTCGGTGCCGCCCACCTATGGCGGCCACCCTGTTCCCGTCGTCAAAAATAGTTGGGCGCAACAGAGAACTGTGTGTATTTTCTTGATGATTTTCTTGCCGATTTTCAATCATAATTCTTCAAATTTTTTCGGCGCGTCGCGCTGGGTAGTGATTACTTATTAATAACATTCAATGTCCTTCCAGGCGCTCTAAAAACCTTAATTTTACGTCAAAAGAGTGCTTTATGTATAGAACAAGGATGTTTTAAAGTTTGCAATGATTTCTCGAGTAGTTTTAAGCGCCCTGTGTTGAATTTCGCACTAATTTTGGGCGTTTTTTGTAGAAATCTTTTGAAAATTTCCTTTTTTTTCGCATCATAAATGATTCTGTCTATCAGAAGAGGTTAAAAAAGCGACACCTTAACCATAATGGACGAATTTCTTGGACAATTTTCGATATCATTTGGAAAATTGAATGGTCGAAAAATCCTAAATACGTTCACTGGTGGAAAGATATATTTTAGGTAGCCGTGATGCTCCAAAACTGTGCTACAATAATAAACGATTCCGGTAATAAAGAATGTCGATTGTACACACTAGCCGTTATAACATGATCTCAGATTTCATCCCTCCAGAAATTTTGTCACCCTCTCCAGAAATAATTTCAACATCCCATCCTCAGAATTCGTGATATTCCAGAAATTTTTAAAAACTTAAGCGCTTTTCGCTATGCCTTCAGACCGAAGTGTCAAATTATCGGCGCTGCGCGCCATTTACTCATGTTTGACCCTATGTTGTTCAATTATATTTTTCGAAGTTTTTTTTGTATTTTTATACACTAAAAATATGGAGCATCGTCAGAAAGGGCAAAAAATGATGCTTTTAAACAGCGGCGGAGCTAGGATTTTCCAAAGGAAGAAGGCGGTACCACAAATTTTCCAAAAATAGTTTAAAACAGCGAAAATTCACCCTTTAAGTGCGAAATAGCGTTTTTTCGACGTTTTCGCTGTCTATTTTTATTTGAAATCGCTTTGGCACAATCTTTCTTTCGAAAAATTTTAAAATTGTCGACAATTTCGTTCGAAAAAAGCATCAAATTTCCATAATTTTGAAGAAAATCTAGCGCAAAGCGCCAGAAAATCTATGAAATTGAAGCAGAAGAGCATTTAAAAGCTTAAATTACTGCTCTATCGCCTGCATTTGTAGCATTTGACGTGTAACGTCGAAATTTTTCAAAAGTTGAGTTTGAAAATAAAAGAAAGCTATGCTGAAAAACTCTTTCTGCTCTCGAAATCGCCCCAAAATTTATTCCCTGAGCAGAAATACGACTTTCAGGCCGCTAGAAAGTAAATACATGTCAATAATAGGTAAAATCCGGCGCGAAGCGCCGGAAAAGTTCAAGAAATTATGATCATTGACGGCCAAAAATCATTGCAAATTATATACCTATTCTTTATCTCGCCAATTATTTTGGGCTAATTGGAAGGCGACCGCTCCCCGTCTCCGCCGCCTCTTAAATCCGCCTATGCATTTGAAGTGTATTCCCTGTTTCTGAGCCCAAAAAGGCACTTGAAAAATTCACCCCAACCCCTTCTCCCGAATTCCCATGCTGTGCATGTCTGGCATTTCCAACGTATGTTTTTACACACATCCCCGAAAGGCCGGGGGAGGGGGTACAACCCCTACCTAAGGGTCCAAGACTCGAATCACTGTCAAACGATTTTGAGCCATCAGACATTTTCTGCATGATTTTTGGGTACGAAAGTAGCAAAGATGCTTAAACTTTTTCGCGCAGACTAATCTATATCTATTTTGTTTACCCATAAAGAGCCTAGAATGAAGTTAAAATGATATTAAAAGTCAAAATTTTCGATGGATTCGTATATTTTTATAATTACAAAAGTGAAAAAACTAGTCAGAACCGGACAAAAAAGTACTAAAAAATGCAGTTTTCCGCACTAAAACTAGTTATACAGGATGTTTTAGCCATTTTTCATATTTTACCTGCAAAAAAGTCTAGAACTCTGAATTTAGTGGTCTCAAATTTTGGGATTTCACCTCTCCCTTGAAATTTCGACCTTGGGAAACTATGACTTTTTATATTTATGATAATTTTGATGTATGACGGGCATCCGAAAATCAGATCGGATAAATAAAGGATTTGAAATAATTCATACGCGAGCAATATTAAATAGGCTGACTTGCGTCAAAATCGATGATTACAAAAGGAAATGGGACATTTTATATTAAAAAAATATCAAGTCGTCGAAATCAGCTCGTTATGCAGAATATGGAGGATATGACGCAATATTCTTCAGACTTTTGGATTACTCCTTCTCATTGTCAATGAAATTCAGGCACGTAGCTGGCCGTCCCATTTTGGGGGATCAACACCAATTTTTGGGGGAATAAGCCCAAAAAGCCAAAAATAACACAAAATAACGTTTCCTATTTTTCTGAATTTTTTTTTGAGGGGGTCCGAACCACATCTGGGCGTGGGGGGTATGCATCCTCCGAGAATCCAAAATACCCCTTAGAATTCAATTTTTGAAATTTTTTTGTTTTTTTCCGCAATTTTTTGATGCCAATGGATATTGCTCGATGAAAAACGTCGAAATGGGGAGAGTGGTCGCCCCCCATTGATCGAAAATAGTTAGTGAGATAAAGAATGAATATATAATTTGCAATGATTTTCGGCAGTCAGAGGTGACAATTTTTTCAATTTTAACACTTTGGCGACCTGCCATTTTTTTGCTCATAGACTATCTTTTTAAATGATTTCAAGTGCAAAACCAGCTATTTCAGCATAGTTTATTATATTTTCAAGCATAACTTTTTAAAATTTTTGGCGTTCCGCGTATACAGCAAATCGAGCAATAAGTCAAGCTTCTGAACGTCTTTTCGCCGAAATTTCTCGAATTTTCCAGCGCTTCGCGCCGGGTTTTCGGTAATATCAAAGAAATTTAGCAATTTTTTTTTGACAAAATTGTCCAAAATTCTGAAATTTTTCGAAAAAATGTTGCGTCGAAAGTGATTTTAAACAAAAGCAGACAAAGTGACGCCGAAAAACGCTATTTCGCACGTGAAGGGCAAATTTTCGGATCTATTTTTGACTGTTTTAGGAAAAGTTGGGATACCGTCCCCTAAAAAAATCCTGGATCCGCCACCGAAAGCTGAGTTTGAATCTTACCCGACAAACAAGATGAAAAAATACTTACTAAAGTGATAAAAGTCGTTACTAAAATTAAATGAAACCCATAATAATACATATGATGAAACTAATTGCCTTATCAAAAGCATCCCAAACGTTTTTGTGCGAAACTTCGGTACTTTTGGCATCTACGCCGGGCACTCGCTTCACGAAACGCTCCCAAGGGCTACCATAAACCACAGACAACAACACTGTTCGCAAGCCTAATTTTATTTTGCTTCCCGGCGTCTCTTGCGCATCTTAAACGCAAACTTAATTTATTTCACCATTTAACGCCCCAGCTTACGTCTTTTTTCAACATCAAATGCTTCAAATCAGGCACGCACATAGCTGGCCGTCCTTTTTTGGGGACCCACAATAATTTTTGGGGGACTAAGCCCAAAATGGCCAAAAATAGCACAAAATAACGTTTAAAAAGTTCTATTTCTCCGATTTTTCTGAATTTGGGGGGGAATGACCGAACCTCCCCCATTCCTGCTACAAATTCGTACAAAAATTTATGAGATAGCAATTAACAGATTTGAAAAATTTGACAAAAGACAATTTGCCGAAAGACATTTATTGATATTTATACTTATTTATTATTTAGAGCTGTTATTTTATTGATTTATATTGTATTTGACCATTACATTCGCTTTAATGATGCATTCCTGACGCGAAGCAGATAAAATGTCGGACCCCATTTCGCGGCAGACGTTGACAATCATACTCTCTGCTTAATTTCTACGTTTGAAATTTCGATCCCTTAATCTCATTCAGCTTGTTTTCTTTAATTTTCATACTATTTCATCATTTTATATAACCTTAATACATAGGTTCATTTCAAGATAAGACCATATGTACATGATCTGGGAGCTAGGGCACTTCACGCTCCACAGAATATACTTACCGCGTGTTCAAAAGTGCCGATTTTTCGACGCATTGCGCCATACGATTTTTTTTTGACTGTATTTTGTTCAATTATGAGATTTTTCGAAATTTTTAATTTTTCTCTCCGAAATTTTCCCTTCTTTTTACGTTTTACAGCATCGTCGGAAACGCCAAAAAATAATGCTTTTGAACATGTATCCGCCATTTTGAGCACAAAAAAGGCACTTTGGAATTTCAACCCCTCCCCCAGAAATCTCATGCGGTGCCAGTCTGAATAAGACTGTCGATCATTTCGAACCTACGCGAGTTATTTTGATTTGCGCGTTACCCAGGATTAGGATCATTCTTATTTTTTACTTTTAAATATTTATTATCGCTTTATGCGATTGTATATTTATATTCAAGGTATACGAGAAGATGAGAGCCGCGAGGTGCGGCAACTGGCAAAATTGGATTAGAAGACCATTTCGTTTATTACATTTTAAAATATTTCAATCGCATTTCATAATTTTGATTCATTTAATTTAGTTTCAATTTTAAATTAATTAGCTAAGATTTGATACTCGCACATATCTGATAATTAATTCTACGCATTTATTTATTCATCAATCGATTCAAAGTCATTTATTGATTCAATTATTCTATCGATATAAATTTTAATTTATCTTATTTTAATTCTTTATTTACTATTTGACTTTAATTTTATTACTTATTCCTTTTATTGTTTTTTATTATTTATTTATGCAATTATCCAATGGTTTATGTATTCACCCTTTTCTATCGTGTTATTTCGTAAAGTTTTACGTACATGTTAAGATTCCGCCTTGAGCGTTATATTATTCCCAGTTAAGTCGCCAACGTTATTGTACAACCGTCAGGCACGTATCTCTGGGGGAATAGGAGGGGGTTCAAACCCTCCCCCCAAAAATTCAGAAAAATGGGACTTTTCAAACGTTATTTTGTGCTATTTTTGGCCTCATTGGGTTTAGTCCCCCCAAATTGGTGTTGGCCCCCCCCCCTATAAATAGGCCGGCAGTCACGTGCCTGACAACCGTGAGAACATAATATGACCAGAGCTTCTGATTGATTTAGCTAAGCTCTTTAGAATTAATAAAATATTGAAAGCCGGGTCGTGCACAGCTTTAATTCAAGTTATCATTCTGAAAATTTTCATTCGGCAATTTAAAACTTTTAATTTCTATTAATTTACGACGAAATGCTGGCTTATTACTCATTTCATAGTAAAATTTCATATTTTCGTGACTTCGAGTGGGGCAAAACGGGGTATATTAGAATGTTACAGGTCATAATATCGACAACCGTGGATGCAAAATTCAAAGTCTACCTTTATTAGGTAGATAAAAATGTCCTCCTTCAAACGGTGTAAAAAAGTTTGGCAAGTTGCCAGAATTGGGACGCTGCAGCGATTTCTTCACAGCTCACTTCAATATTATTTAAACTCCAAAATCATGTTCGGCTAAGTCATCAACTCGCATACTCTTTTGACGTTAACTTTGCATATTCAGAAGAAGTAACCACTCTGTCTCTGTCATCAACAAATGTACCAATAATTTTTTCGACAGGAGATATTATCGAAAAATTATACCTAAATACCAACGCAAAGCAGAAACTGTCAGGGTTAAACCATATCAAAGTATGGTGTAAACAAATCATCGAAGCACACGAACCATTATCATTGAACCAAAAATTTTCAAATGGTTTAAACAAGGACATTTTTATCTATCTACAGTGCTCGCCATGAAGCATGACGCACTATAATCATCAGATTTATATTAGATGATGCGTCGCGAGCGCCACGTTTCGTCTATAATGCGCTATCATCTCTTTTTTATTATTATAGGATATTTATCTGTAACATGCCGTTAATCTGGCGATGCGGACAGCACAATTTAGCTATTAATAGCGCCAACAAGAGGGAAGCGCGCACGTGAATGTCGGAAGCGCGCACGTGAGTGCCGTTCTATATCCAGGCACGTGCGCGCTTCCAGCATTCACACGCGCGCTTCCTTCTTGTTGGCGCTATTAATAGCTAAATTGGCCGTCCGCATCGCTATATTGACGGCATGACACAGATAAATATCCTATAATAATAAAAAAGAGATGATAGCGCATTATAGAAGAAACGCGGCGCTCACGACGCATCAACTAATATAAATCTGACGATTATAGTGTATCATGTTTCATGGCGAGCAATGTAATGCAACTGGTTTTAAAGTTTTATGTTCACATTAGCCCAAGTTATGACGTAATATCGGCATTTAGCGTTTTGCGGCCCACCGTATATCACTGAACGCATGGATAAGTGCAATGATCTATTCGCTAGAAATAGCCAAATCACTGACGCGAATACACTCTGACGACCAGATTTTCACCCCACATCTAACTTAGTTTACACTTCAGTACATCACATTAAATTTAAATTCACATTGAATTAAATATAATCCGCAATCGCATTTGATCGATTTTCTATTGTTTTCGCATAAGAATGGTCTAGTTTACTAGGGCACGAAAATCAAAAATCGATTTCTTACTTTCAAACAGCTGCCTGTCGTAGGCGAGTTTGAAAAAACGAGCCAAAAATTGCTTAGCGCAACGAAGGTAAGCCTTGGTGTCGTTTTGATTCTCCAACAAAATACATTTTTGGCACAAAAGGCGCTCGTCCTGCATTAAAAAAACACTAATAGAAATACAATCGGGACCAAACTACGAAGAGTATCATTTACGCTGAGAATGCGAAAAAAAATAAATTCCAAAAAAATTTGTTGCGTCTTATAAAGTTCTTGCTCACAAGCTACTAAACACGTTATTTTCCAATTTAACGTCCAGTTTTAGGAAAAATCAGAAAAATGACCTTTTTGCCCTTATTGTGCAATATTTTTCAGACGTTCGATCAATAAAATGAGCAAAATGTGAACAATGAATGAAAAATGATGATTGATACGTATGTACATATATGCACCAATGGCGGATCTAGGATTTTCGAAAGGGGGCGGCACCCCAGCTTTTTCTAAAACAGTCAAGAATAGGTCCGAAAAACTGCTATTTAAATGCTAAGTTGCGTTTTCCGTCAATCTGTGTTGTTTATTTTAAATCGAAATGATTTCGGACGAAAAACTTTCGAAAATTTCCACAATTTTATGCAATTTTGAGCAAAAAGTGCTTTAATTTCTTTAAAATTAACTAAAAAATTCTTTGGGAAATTACGATAGTCGATGGCCAAAAATCAATACAAGTTAAATATTTGTACCAATCCTTCATCTCGGCAATTTTTTTGGGTCAATGGGGAAAAGTGGCTGTGAGGCTCAGCCCATGTTAAGGAAGCAGTTCCTCGATAACGGTAAATAAAATTTAAAAAATTTCGAAATCTAGTCAAGTAAACATTAGACAGTTGGTTACTACACGTACACTATGCAGATAAGATCATACAGAAAAACCAAGCTGCTCGCTGGTACTTGACTCTTAATTGATAGGCAACAGACACGTATCTCTGGGGGAATGGGGGGTTTTCGGACCCCCGCAAAATTCAGAAATACATGACTTTTTCAACATTATTTTGCGATATTTTAGGCCTTTTCGGGCTTAGTCCCCCAAAAATTGGTATTGGCTCCCCCCTCAAAATAGGGCGGCCAGCTTTGTGCCTGCTAGGCAAACGCCGATTTAGAGAGAGCCGGCGCCCCCGCCGTCTTCAAAAAATCGTTGGGCAATAAAGACTTGGTAGACATATTTTGATGATTTTAGCCACTTTAGTCATGATTTTTCATATTTTTCCGGAGCTTGGAACCGGTTAGAACTCATTAATGACCCTAATTGACTTTCTTGGCGCTCTAAACACATTATTTCTAAACCAGAAGAGTAGATTTCATACAGAACAAATATTGTAGCTCGATCTGTTATTTAATAGCCTGGTCATTTATTCAGTTTTTTAATAATTTTCAACGAAAATTATAACACTTTTCGCACTTTGCGTCATATCCCCCCAGCGATATTTTATCAAACTGTTAGCATTTGAGTCTTTAACGGAGTTTTGCGTTTTCTCTCGGCATTTCGTGTTGATTGTCACATTAATTTTGCACATTAAAAAAATAATAATTTTTTTGCCTCATAATTGATTTTGCCTATGAAACGAAGACAAAATACGCCATTTTACGCATAATGGGCGAATATTTCGGACTGTATGTTAAACATTTAGCGAATTTGGGATTCTGCCCTCCGCCAAAAAAATTTGGATCAGCCACTGCCACTACGAGATGAAAAGGATTAAATTTGAACCAAGAATAGCTTGTAAAATAATTATCTCCACTAAGAAACGATGATTATTATTTATGTAGTGAAACCATTTAAATACGAGATTTACTTCACAGTCTTTTCCATTAAAAACAGCCATTTTTGACGATTTGTTCGGAAGTACAAATAGATTAAAAATGGGGTTTAAACTTGCGCGATTTCCAGGCTATTTCGTGTATCATAAGGCAATCTGCCTCCATCGTAATAGCACTCTTGTAGCTATACCGTAATGCAATTTATCAGCAGGCACGTATCTCTGAGGGGAATGGGGGGGGGGGTTCGGGCCCCCAAAAATTTAGAAAAATCGGAAAAAATGGACTTTTTAAATGTTATTTTGTGTCATTTTCGGCCTTTTTCGGCTTAGTCCCTTCAAAATAGGACGGCCAGCTACGTGCCTGTTTATCAGCCTGTAAAAATTTTCGGCTCCTAAAGAAAATGACCCCTTGGGAAGGAACTGATTAAATGTAAACAAAAATATTGCAATTTACACTACTCGCCAAGAATGTTCACGCTTTAATAAGCTTCTAGAGCTTGTTAGGGTTATATCTTTAACACATAGTTTCCTAAGGTCGAAAGTTCAGAGGGGGTGAAATACCGAAATTTGAGACCACTTAATTTAGATTTCTAGCCTTTTTTGCAGGTCAAATATGCAAAACGCTTAAAACATCCTATATAGCATGTTTTAATGTGAAAAACTGCATTTTTAACTAACTTTTTGTCCCATTTTGACTACTTTCGTCACTCTTGTAAGTAAAAAATATAAGAATTCATCGAAAATTTTGACTTTTCAGATCATTTTAAGTTCATTCTAGGTATTTTAAGAGTAAATAAAACAGAAATGTACTAGTCGGCGCGAAGCGCCAAAAGAATTTTAACATCTGCGCTGCTTTTGTACTCAAAAATCATTGCAGAAAACGTTTGATAGCTCAAAATCGTCTGACAGTGATTCAAGTCTCGGACCCTGAGGTGGGGGTAATACCCCCCTCACCCCCTATGGGAATGTGTGCTTTAACACGTCGGTCCTATTTCCGCCCACGCACGACCGACGTGTTAAACATATAAGCCTTAACAAGCTCTATCATCCTATGGAGCATATTAAAAAATAAACATTCGTGGCGAGCACTGTAAATCGCAAAGGCAATGTTGAAGCCAGTACTTTACAACGGTTCTAATTAGCGAACACCAATTCGGCGAGTTACAATGCAATAGAATGATTAGTCCAGTCGTTTTTTTGTTAAATCGGGAAATTTTAACTTCACAACAAAAGGTTCGAATTTAAACAAAATTGGCCCACTTTACAAAGTGCAACAAAAAAATGAGATTACCAAGTTAGACATATCAGTCGCATCGCCAATGTCTAAGGTTTTTACGGCTTCTTCGGACAAGCCCAGCTGCTGTTGCAGCGCCGATAAAGCGAGCCTGGCATTCACGTGTTTTGGCGCCAATTCAACCACATTACTGTAGGCTTTACACGCGGCCTGCATGCGCCCTTGCGAAGACAAAATGTCCGCGTAGCAAAGCCAAACGGCGGCCTAAAAACATACCACTCGCTCCAGCCCCAAATTAAGGAAAGGGCTTGTGGATCATTTTTTTGGGAAAAGAGATATAACAGGGGGATGGATGGGGATCCACAACCCAAAGTCGGTCGTCCCCCACCCCTTCAAAATCAGAAAACTTTTGATTCCTCCCCTGAATTTTTGAAATTTTTCATAAACTTCCTATTTTTGGCCAGGTGTGTCAAGCTACATTTGTTGAGGACTGAGATTCTTGTTACGGCTCCTTAGGGCTTTGTGAGCGTCTTAATAGCCAATAACATTATGAATTCTGCACTATGAAACTTACATGGTTGGGGGGATGTTTCCCTCCACAGAAATTTTTCCAGCCGCCAGAATCCGTCATTTTTCAAAGAAAATTCGTATAAAAAGTTCCGTTTAAGCGTTTTATCGATCTTTTGGCTGAGAATTGTAAATTTTCCGCACTTCACGCCATAAACTCATTTTTTTGCTATATTTTATCCGAATCCCTCGATTTTTGCATATTTTTTCTAAATGTTTTGTGTTCTAAAAAGGAAGAGCATTGTTAGAAACGTGAAAAATGGAGGCATTTTTGACGCATATCCATCGTTTTTGAGCCCGAAAAGACACTTAAAAAAATTTCCAAGTTTCATCCCCAGAATTTACATGCTAAGCATGTCTGTTCTGCCAAAGTCATCGAAATTTTAAAAGTGCCAGTCTGAACTTCCTTCTAAATAATGATTATCAGTCACGTAGCTGTAGGAGGACTGGGGGGTCTGGACCCAAAAATTCAGAAAAAACCGGAAAATAGGACTTTTTACACGTTATTTTGTGCTATTTTTGGCTTAGACCCCCTAAAATTGGTGTTGGTCCCCCAAAATAGGAGGGCCAGCTACGTGCCTGATGATTAGCAGTTCATATGCTAAATATTAACAGACTGACTCATCATAATTTCGGGCGACCTGATGCGAGTTGCTAAAATTTACAATTTATGCGATAAATTTATAAAAATATCGAGTGTCAAAGCTCTCTATGATCAAACATAATATTCGAAATTTAAAAAGTTACATTAAATCGCGCGCAGAATACAAAACTGAATGAAAAACTGCAAACCAAAATCAGCGTGTTGCAAAGAGTGTTGATGAATCGTTATCAATTTTTGAATATTATTCTGGTATTCCTATAATGAGTATATAGTTTTCATCACTGTTTTCTTTTTTTTGTTATAAAAACTTCGATTTTTTGTACAATCGAAAATCGGACAAATATTGCCTATACTTTGTGTACAAGAATTCGCTCTTAAAGTCTTTAAACGACTCTCAAAATCTTTGTCCCGTACAAAAATAAAAAAACAGTATTTTCATAGATTTTTATGAGATAAGTCGAAATTATTATTTTTTATTTTTAGAGTATTTTTCAATTTTTTTTTACAATTTTTATTTGTTCAAAACCGTTTTATATCCTACATATTGAAGGATTTTTTAAAAGATACATGTTTAAAATATTCAAACATTAAATTTTCATTCTATTAATCATTTATTAAAAGAAAGGTTTTGGTTTAAAAATCAACAAGTAACTGTTCCCTAAAATTTGAAGAAATACTGATTTTCCATTTATTTATATATTTCTGAGACTTTTATTCACTGGATTAACTTAATTATTTTCAAAGCGAAAAACCGTAAAGTTCTCGTTTGAGACTTTGCCTTTCTTTCAGCTTTTTTCTCAGCATTTTTTTTTAACTACATTTCTACTCGATATTTTGCAATTGTCTACAATAGAACGGCAATTATTAGTAGTTTTTACAAAAATACACGAAATCACATTTTACGGATCACCTCGATCATAAATTTACAAATCCAAGAAAACAAAAAATTACATAGAAATTTAAATTTCAATTGTTCAACAAATAATTTCCACAATATATTGCAAAAACTTCATATAACGCTTTGTTATACGTTATTTTCCAACGAAATACAATGGATTTTGATCCATATTTATCTGAAATTTCCATTTTTTAAGCACCTCGAAAAGAGAATGCGCTTACTGTAAGTAATTTAACGCAGAAATATATTACGCAACCTAAAAAACCTTCAAATTATAACGAAATTTCGCAAAGGTAACCAAGGGTACGCAGCTAATTATTAAAAGTGAACTCCGGTATTAAAATAAGCTTAAAAATATAACTTTTACAGTTTTAGAAGTGAAGCCCGGTATTAGAATAAGCGTAAAAATATAACTTTTACAGTTTTAAGTGTAGTCAATGTCCAATTTTTTCTAATTTCAATTCTATTCAATTTCCTATGTTCAATTCAACGTACACACACCGTATCTAAGCCCTTCGATTCGATCAATGACGTCAGCAGCATTTCGGCGGCATTGTACAAAAATTTATGCGTTAAAGCGTCGGCTACGTCCAAAAATAAATCGATAGTTGTTTCAGATTTGTGACCATCGAAATATTGTATTAATGGCTGAAAAAAAGACATTTTGACAATTTTAATTTAATTTTGCTCGAAACTTTGTACGTTTTCAGTCAAGTTGACCGAAAAATGCTATGGTAGTCATACATGACCTTTTAGGGTTCGGGGCGACATGCAACAGGGGGATGGGGAACCCCCCCCAACGAAGTTAGTCGTCCTCCATCATCCCCAAAGCCAGGAAATTTTTGACCCCCCCCAATTTGTGGAAGAGACTGAATTCTTTGGCCGTTGTTTGTCAAAAATTGGAGGATATTAACCCCCTCCTTAAAATGGCCGGGAACCCTACCTAAATTTTCGACCCGTTGTGACGCGTAAATTTAGGAGCGGGGTCCCCGGCTAGGGAAGGGGTGAATGACCTCCAGTTTCTGACCAGAAACGGCCAAAAAACCTGCTAAACGGCCTAAAACTTCAAGTTGTTCCAATAATAGCGTCGGGGGCTTAAAAATTTTCTGGCTTCAGAGAATAGTGGGCAACTATTTGAAAGGAGGGGATCCCCAATTCCCCTGTTACATGTATGGATTGGGGGGGTTCACCCACAGAAAAGTTTCCACTGCGGCGAGGAATATTTTAAACCCCTATATCTTGTTATTTTCTAAAAAAGCGTAGAACGATGCTGCTTCAAGCGTTTTCAATAATATTTCGGCTCAAAAGTGTCCAATTTTCGGTGCTTCGCGCCATAAACTCATTTTTTCGCGTCATACACTCACCTACTAATTATTCATATTTTAATTGAAATTTTTTTAAATATGTTTTTATGTTCAAAAATGAAAAAGCATCGCCAGAAACGCCAAAAAATTGTATTTTTGACGTATACGCATCGTTCTTGAACATAAAAAGTTACTTTAGAACTATTTTTAGTTCCGCGTGAATTCACATGCTGTGCATGTCAGATGGCGATTCCGCTTGAGCTAATAAATAGGTGGACGAGGGCAAATTGAGGTAAGATGGAGGGAAGCGGCCGCCCCACGATAGCTGGCGAATTGAGGAACGGATTTATACTTTCTAAAAATTTCCGGCTATTGACAATCAGCTTCCACAAATTTTTTTGGCACTTAACTCCGGATAATACTCAATAACAGTGGCTGATCCAGGATTTTCCTAAGGAGGGGGGCGGTATCCCTATGAGGGGGGCGGAACCCTGACTTAGGCGGAAAAATTAGCTGTTTTAACCCAAAAATCGCGAAAAATCGCTTAAAAATCCCTAATTTTGCGCACTATTTTGGGCCAATGGGAGGGCGGCCGCCCCCCCACCTAAATCCGCCCTGCTCAATAATGGCATTTATTGACTTCTTCAGCAGTCTAGAACCCTTCTATTGCGCTTAAAATGTAGTTTTTGGGCTCAGAGCAAGGAGTTCGTGCTTTTTCCAAAAAAAATCGTTTTTTTAAATTTAAATGGTGATAAGCGTTGTATTTCACCTCATACTTCAATTTAAACGAAGAGGAAGCAACAATTCTATTCGTTCCTCATCCCGACTTTCCGGCAGTTTACGCTGGCTAATCCTAAGACGACTTCGGGAGAAAGGTAAACTTTTTTGGAGGAATTTGACAATTCTGAGAAATAGACACATTTTTCACAGGAAATTTTCGGAGCAAAAATAACGACTCTGGTCACAAGAAAATGACAAAAACGCCATTTTGTGCATAATGAATGAATTTTCGGTATAATTTTCGATTTTTGAGAAAAAAACTGAGCAAGATAAAAATAATAAAGCAAAGTGTGCATAATTTATGCGCGGCAAATTCTAGCCTCTGTATATACATATAACGCACATCACTCAAAATGCACCGTGTTAAACGTGAAATTGCACACGTTTACTTTTACTCGTGCTAGCGGGCAAATTCATAGGTCTCTGATAATATGAGATACAAATTTTCACAGATGATTCAGTCATTTTTAGTACTTTACACTCGATCCTGAATAGCGACAAGGACAAACTAAAAAGCGGCACGAAAAAATTTTCGCACGTGGGCCTCAGGGGCGGATTTAGGGGGCGGGGGGAGGGGCAACCGCCCCGCCCCCCCATTGGCCCAAAATAATGCGCAAAATTAAGCACTTTTGAGCGATTTTTAGCGATTTTCGGCTTAAAACGGCGAATTTTTCCGCCCAAGTCAGGGTTCCGCCCCCCCCCTTAGCGGTACCCCCCATTATGAAAATCCTAGACCCCCCACTATACCAAACCTAAAAATGAGATGTAAAGAGCTAGCCGAAAAACAAATTTCGATTATACATGATCATAGGGGATGATTAAGAATTCCCCCAAGGAAATTTTCACCCCTCTCCCAGGATTCGCAATTTTTCAAAAGTTTCAAAATTTTCGGAAAATTCGCAGAAAAAGATGCTTTTTCAAGCGTTTTATCTTTTGCTCGAAAGTGTCAGATTTTCGGCGCTTCGCGCCATATACTCATGTTTTGATTATATTTTGTTCAATTTAATCAACTTTTTTAAAATGTTTTTTCGGAATTTTTTTCGATTAAATAACTCAGGGTCGGCAGAAGGAACGGGTAAAATACCAAATATTCCACCTTTGTACAGTTGACGCCTTTTTTGCTGGTCAAATGACTAAAATAATGCGTGGTAGTAGTCCCATATTTTATTGCATATTTAGCCCATTTTGCCCGCATTTTCGTTATATAGCATTTAACACTAAAATTATACAAATCGCTAGATTTTGCGTGAAATTTTGATTTGTTACATTATTTCGACATAAATTTGGGCGCTTTTTCAACATACAGCACCAGAAAATTTTGACATTATTGCTGCTTTTTGTCCCTTACGCACTAAAATAATTTAAAAATTAAGTTTTCAAAATTACGTATGTACAGGCGTCCCACGTATCTATCGGCACTTTGTTATTCGAAATGACTTTTCCAGTTTTTGTTAGATTTCATTGAAATTTTAAGGCGATATAGAGCAAACGCATTAATTTTATTACTCTTCATTTTTAGGTACCTTAAGTTATTATTTCTTTAATTTTCCGAAAACAGTCAGAAATAGATCTAAAAATGTGCCCTAAAAGCGCGAAATAGCGTTTTTTCGGTGTTTTACAGTGTATACTTTTACATAAAATCACCTTTGACGCAATATTTAACTAAAAATTTTAAAATTTTCATAATTTTGCGCGAAAAAATCATTAAATTTCTGCGACTTTAACAAAAATCTGGCGCGAAGCGCGGAAAAATTTGTGAAAATAAGGTGGATAGACGTTTAGAAGCATGATTTACTGCTTGATTTCCTGTATCTATAGCATTTAATGCGAAACATCGAAATTTTTGATTGAAAATAGAAGAAAACTATGCAAAAATAGTTGTTTATGCTGTTAAAATTGTTTGGAAACCCACATGGACAGAAAATGGCTTCCAGGTCGCCAAGAAAGTAAATAAATGTCATTAATAGGTATCATCCGGCGCCTAGCGCCGGAAAAATTTGAGAAATTAGAGGTCGCTGACGGCCAAAAATCATTGCGAATTGCATATCCATTCTTTATCTCTCCAAATATTGTCGGCCAATGGGGGGTGGCGGCCGCCCCCGCCCTTCGAATCCGCCCCTGTTCGCGAACGTTGGATGAGGCGTGGATCCCCGAATATCCCCTAATCTGCCTTAATCACTGGATTCGACACCGTATGATTTTTTCTGTGGGGCTTTATTAAGTTCAAAGTCTGTGAAACACGACCGGCGAACATTCAGGCGTTGAAGGAACGCATTTTGATGCTTATTCGGCAACTTGTTATTGAAATAGAGATAACATTTTTATCAGAACATCGCGATGGTTTGTTCAAAATTTAAAACAAATAATTCTTGTCATTCTATGATTTAGAGCTCAAAAGTATTAAAGCTTTCATAACAAAAGTTTTGCCGAAAAAAGTACGTTAGCTTGATCAGGTTGTGGTATAGTTTTGATTTAATTTGAATAAAAATTACAGATACGACAATAAAAAGTAAACTGTCGATTTAGATACGTAGGACATCCTCTATTTTAAAAAATATGGCGTATGTAAATGAACAGGCGCGAAGCGCCATATAATATGGGACTTATTAGATCAGAAAAGTGCTAAATCTAATCAGGCTATGTCTCAGATGCGCTTTAGGAATTTTCTATTTTTTTAATTCAGGGATCCGTGCTAAAAATATTCGGATTTCCTGAATTGAGGGGAAGACTACATGTAATTCCTCCCATCTGACATTCCCCCCATCTAACTGCAGCTACGCCACTGCGGACTGTGCCTGTCTGTCAGTACCCTACAGGGGCTCATACCCATACATGTATGTATATGAAGGCTCAAAATTTGGGGTGGGGGTGCTCAGCCACTTTTAGAAAAGCGAACAGGGAGGGGTAAAAGACCGCCAGTTTTTGGTCAAAAAAAACAAAAAATGAAAAATGAGGGTGTCAAAAATTTTCCGACTTTTGAGGGACGTCCAACTTTCGACGGCAGTATGTATCTCCCAAAATCTACAGTAACATCTCAATCCTATGTGCATATATGAATAGTATACTAGTCTTTTAATCCAGCGTTAGACTTTAAAGGCAGACAGTTCGCAAAGCTGCGACAGTTTGTCAATATTTTGCTGGTGAATAACTAGCCATTTCGAAACTATCATGAGCGTATTAACGAGGCATCCGTTTACTGTAGCGGCTAATAAAACATTTCGAATTGCTACCCTCAGGGGCGGATTTAGGGGGGCGGCCGCCCCCGCATCGGCCCAAAATAGTGCGCCAAATTAAGGATTTTTGAGCGATTTTCGGATTAAACGGCTAATTTTTCCGCCCAAGTCAGAGTTCTGCCCCCCTTGGGGGGGATACCGCCAACCCCCTAGGAAAATCCTGGATCCGCCACTGGCCACCCTATGCCTTCCTTAGGCCGGTGATCAGGCTTGCGTTTTTAATACTTTTCCCAGTTTGCCCCAGCCCCGGAAAAACGAACATAAAAGCTAAAAAAGTCAGTTTTTCCCGAAATTCAGGAAGAATGAAATCGCGCCGTGTAACGGCTCGCAGTCTTGTTTAGGAGGATGGCTTGGTCAATTATGGGAGAAAGGGGGCCTAATAAGACTTGAACAAAAATGGCGAAACGTACTTAAGCCTGGCTTAAACAATCGAGTCATTGCCCAAAAAATCAGTGGTGGGAAAAATAAGCGGCTAACATTGGGAGGGAAAGTGCCCGCACCCTTTCTACTGCATCTATGACAAAAACAAAGTGCACGTTTTTTTGGGAAAAGTCAGGCGCGTATCTCTGGGGGTGGATGGGTATGCACAGCATGAATTTTCTGGGGGATCAAAAGATCTTTGTTGCGTAGTTACCTTTTAATGTTAAAAACGACGGATACGCGTCAAAAAGCATAGTTTTTCGGCGTTTATGACAATACTTTTCTTCCTACGGAAAGAAACATGAAAAATTTCGAAGAGAATATACAAAAATACAGTCAGAAATAATTGTTTGATGCGAAGTGCCGAAAGAATTGGCCAGGAACGCTTAGTCATGACATTTCTACGAGTTTTTTTGAGAGAAAAACCGCAATTTCTGGAGCAGGACATTTTAGTGGGAGAGCTCAAAAAGTTCATTTCGGCGAATATATTGTTACTTGTCGTTTTTCTTTTCCTTTCTAATTTTTGTTTTTTGTTTTTGTTTTTGTTTTTTTCATCGTCTTTTCTCATCATTTTTCATCTTTTTATTTTTATTTTCATCCTATCCTTTCAAACTAGCAAAAGTCAAATAAAATAAAAAAATACATAATTAAAAAAATTAAAAAAATAAAATAAAGTACTAAACTAAAAGATCGTAAGAACCTGATCACCTTCGCATTATCGTATCTGCCCGTGTATACCATGCAGCAGATCGTTTTGGCCAATAAATCAACGGGAAAATCGATTGGTACTATAAAGCTAAAAAATTGATTCCCAGATTACAAAGCTATTTTAATATATGCGGAATATAGCAAGACTAGAAAGAGAAGACGTCCGATAAAATTTATTAATTCACAAATCAAAATTGTGATCAAAAAAATGAAAATTAAAAGTATTTATATTTTAAATTACTTATTTCATTCACTCATCAACAAATTACCGAATATTCTTATTTACATATCTAAACGGAAACTTATTTAATTAAATTCAATCAACAAAGAATTAAAACTTCCATTTAACGTGCCAATGACACGGCAGGTCTGGATAGAAAATCGAACTTTAAAGTCGGCTGTCCTACAGCCTGTCACTACCAAGTGTTCATGCACGAGTTTTATTCGTGTGCCTCCAGGAAGAAAACTCGTTTGAATCGCGTAGGGTTCGAACCGTCAACCTTCTGCACCGGGTGCAACGGTGATTACCACTACGCCACAAGGCGTATAATCAACATAGAATTAATTCACTATAATCTACCTTTGATCCCAAAGCATTAAATAACAACGACCGGTGGCTGGAAAAATTTGACAAAAAGAAGTTGAAACAGAATTTTCATTAATTTCCATGAATGAAAGCCAACTTAAGCGCCAAAGCGATTTCTCACGTAATTTTAGGTAAATATTAAAAAAATGTATAACTCGCAAACGGATAAATTAGAAAAGCGCGTAATTCGAAAAATTATTAACAGTGTAAACGAATTTATTATAAGCTGACACGTAGCTGGCCGTCCTATTTTGGGGGACCAACATCAATTTGGGGAGTAGCCAAAAACGACAAAAATAGCACAAAATAACGTTTAAAAAGTCCGATTTTTTTCTGAATTTCGGGGGGGGGTCCGGACCCCCATTTCCCTCAGAGCTTTGACGTGCCTGATTATAAGTCACATTAGTTCGAATAATAAATTATCAGACATGCGGCGTTTTGATAAATAACAAAGTGATTTTTCGGCAAACAGAAAATTATGTTTGCTTATTAAAACCCGCTGCACAATCGTCTTAATAATTATTGATTTAATGGCTGATTAGTCTTGGTTAATTAGTTATCAAATCATTTCCGCTTATTTTGCTTGATGAAATGTTCCTTTTTCAAATCGACCGACTGATTAGTTAGTTATAGAATAATATTTGTGTATTTTCTTAATTTTTCTTCAGATTTGTGTGGCATTTGTCAAAATTTTCAACCCATACGGGCATGGCAAGTCTTCCAAATAATACCGAGCGGTCCCCGTTGATATCGGGTTAAATTAAGTTGCGTGGTTTGTCTATGTTTATGTGCTTATGGCGTTCAAGTACACACCGCAATCAACAAATTTTGGCTTTAAAAATATAGTGTAAACCAAAGATAAGTATATATTTCCAAGCAACGAAATGTTTCTTCGTTGTCAATAGCACAGATGCATAAGATCAGCGTCGGCAAGGGGTTTAGTAGTGATACCATATTTTAAGACCATTTTTAGTCCACTTATATTGCACCAGAACGCTTTCAAAAGATGAATCCAAATTGGGCGCTTTTTGAAAGAAAAGCGCGTACGAGTAGTCCGAGGCTGAAAAATTTTAACATCATTACCCGCTTTTCTTCCCAAAAATGACGCAAAGAAACGTTCCGTCAGCTTAAAATCGTCGGACAGCATCCAGTATGGCTGGCCCTTAAGCGAAGGTGGGGGGAGGGGGCAGGCACGTAGCTGGCCGTCGTATTTTTGGTGGGGACTAAGCCCAAAAAGGCCTAAAAGAGCACAGAAATAACGTTTTAAAAGTCATATTTTTCCGAATTTTTTTGGAGGGGGTCAGACCCCCATTCCCCCCAGAGCTACGTCCTTGAGGGAGGGGGAGGGGCAGGTGGGTGATATTACCTCACTCTCTCCCTATAGGCATGAATGGTCAATACAAGAATGACTTACTTGCCAACCACGGTAAATTTTTCTCGGTCAACCTCATTCTGATACGCTTTGTTCGCCATATACGAAAACGAACTGAATGTAAAGACGGCCTGAAAAACAAAGCAACGAAGATGCCTACCAGCGTTGGTCTCGAAGCGAAAAAGCGACTAAGGAAGACTTTGCGATCGAACTGCGCTATTGCTGTCCTATAGATCAACTTTTTGCAACATCAAAGCTATGCCTTTATGCATAGTGTAAAGTTGCATCGTTTACACCGCTTAGCTGCTTAAATTCGCACGTTTATCCTATCGACAAGCACTCGCATATTTATATAGCATATTCGAAGCCGAAATTTGGCAATAAGTCGCTAAACTGATTAAAATTTTGTTTCGAGTCAATATAAAATGTTCACATATTTCTATTTTCTTTACACTTCCGGTCAATATGGCAAATAAAATGAACGTATAAAAAAGATCGCTGACCTTGATAGCCTCCTCGTACGTCCTATGTTGCATATTTAACTCCATAAAGTGATTTAGTTCGGCGTACAGCGTAACTTTAGCCGCAAAAGCGCGGTGTAAACAACATCTGAGACACAGCAGAGATCCCGGGATATATTTATCGGCAAATACTTCCTGAAACATCATAGAAAAGCGAGCAGTCAACAACGACGCGTTTACAGGCACGTGGGGTTCGGACCCCCTCAAATTCAGAAAAATAGGACTTTTTAATCGTTATTTTGTGCTATTTTTGGCCTTTCTGGGCTTAGTACCCCCGAAAATTGGTGTTGGTCCCCCAAAATAGGACGGCCAGCTACGTGCCTGCGCGTTTACCTACAATTGGGCGAAGTCTTTAAAAATAAAAGGACGCAATTAATTATTCCGGAAAGACATCGTTAAATTGTCAACGCAATTACACAAAACCTACGGTTCTGCTATTATATCATAAACACAGAAATAATTTACAGTAGGCACATACGTGCACAGCTTGGGAATTTTGGGGAGGCGAAACGGATACTCTTTCTAAAGAGATCATTTTTGGCTAAAAACGATGTGTACGCTCCAAAACACCGCGTTTGGCGTTTCTGACCATGCTTTCCCGCCTTAAAACGCGCTAACATTTAAAAAATTTCGAAAAACGTTAAAAAATCGAGTTAATTGAACAGAATATGGTCAAACAATAAGTATATGGCGCGAAGCGCCGAAAAATTCGACATTTTCATCCCAAAGATCGCTAAAAACGTTTGAAAAAATTTCTAAAGGAGGCGGGGGCGAGAAGGCAAATAGAGGAAGTGGAGGGGGGTGAAAATCCTCAGATCACCAGTGGCGTAGCTGCGGGAGATTAAGGGGGACTAGGTCCCCCAAAATTTTATAAGTATGAATATTCTTTACAAGAGCCCCCCAGAGGAAAATTATAGATTCTTACAGCCTATCTGAGAGACCGCCGGAATAAAGTTTAGCACCTCTTTTTCAGCTAATAAGCCGAAATTTTTTGACCGCTTCGCGCCTAATTTATTTACGAGTATAAACAACATATTTGTTTAGAATAATCAAAATCAAATTTGATTTTTTTTTAATTGTTTGCTCCTCCAATGTGTGGGTGGATCAAGTTGAGAAAAGCTCAAAAACACCATTATTTCCGCCTATCCATAAGTAGTTAAGTTCAAAATTAATCAGAAGGCCAGGTAGGCCACCGCAGATCACATGCACGTATTAATTAAACACGAAACATTACATTTCACGTGTTTTGTCAGGCACTAATTCAGGAGGCCAGGAAAAAGCAAGTCCTCGAAAATTTTAGAAAAATGAAAAATCGATAAGAAACGCTGAAGGATATTCTCATTCTGGCCTACCGTCTATCGATGCATCTGACTTGAAAATTCTCGCACGAAGCTGGCCGTCCTGTTTTGGGGAGGACCAACACCAATTTAGGAGGGGGCTAAGCCAAAAAAGGCCAAAAATGGCACGAAATAACATTTAAAAAGTCTTATTTTTCCGATTTTTCTGAACTTAATTTTTGGAGGTCCGAACTTCCCGCCCCCCCCCAGAGATACGTGCCTGTCGCCCACTGGCCGTCCTTTTTTGGAGAATACCAACACCAATTTAGGAGGGGCTAAGCTAAAAAAGGCCAAAAATAGCACGAAATAACATTTAAAAAGTCTTATTTTTCCGATTTTTCTGAATTTTGGGGGTTCGAACTCCCCCAGAGATACGTGCCTGTCGCCCACCCCTTAAAGTGAAGTCTTACCTAGATATTGGCATTCGCGGACTAAGAAGACCAACAATGTATAAGCAATAAAATTGTATGAAAAAATGCTAAATTTATTGAAAAAATAATTTTTTCTAAATCTTTCGAAAAATCTAAACAAAAAAATGCTAAATTAATTCCTCCGTATCTTATGTTGGTTTCATTTAAACTCAACTTTGTTCCAAATTTCTTTTGAGGACAAACAGTGCGATAAATATAAATGTTCGAAAGAAATTTGTAACTTTTTTACCCCTTTGAGCATAATTTTGTAGCTTCCTACAGAAAGGAAATGCAGAACATTTTACCGGAGGAAAATTGAAACATGTATTGAATAAAGCTTTTAGATAAATGGCGTGAACAGGCACCTATCTCTGAGGGAAATGGGGCGGGGGGGGTTCGGACCCCGCACCCCAAAATTCATAAGAATCGAAAAAATAGGACTTTTTAAACCTGATTTTGTGCTATTTTTGGCTTTTTCGGGCTTAGTCCCGCAAAAGTAGGTGCTGGTCCCCCAAAATAGGACAGCCAGCTATGTGGCTCGGCGTGGGCGCCCAAAATTGGAGTTTCCGAAGTTAGAACACTGGGGTAAATTAAAATCCAACATAATTTGTTAGCTGAAAATGCTAAAAGATTTTAGGAAGTGGGGCAATTCTGCCCTAAGGGCAGGCACGTAGCTGTGGGAGGGAATCGGGGGTGGGGGGGGGGGGTCGGACCCCCCAAAATTCAGAAAAACGGAAAAATAGGTTTTTTTCACTTGTTATTTTGTGCTATTTCTGGCTAAGACTCCCCAAAATTGGTGTTGGTCCCCCAAAATATGTAGGACTGCCAGCTATATACGTGCCAAGCTAAGGGCCTGACTGCATTTATGAACAGATAACCGCAGCATGGAAATTCTGAAGGGAGGGGGCGTGAATGTCATTTTCGGCTATTCTGACGATCTAAATTTTTCTAGAACGTAAAAACGAGACAAAATTTCGAAAAAATTCGAATAAATTGAAGAAAAAATAGTCAGCAATGAGTAAATGGCCCGGAGCGCCGAAAGATTTACACTATGAGCAATTATTTTTTCCATAAAAATAACGAAATAAACATAAGCGAATAAAATATGAAAAATTCAAAAATATTCTTATTTATCATTATTAAGCTCTGAAAACGCTTCGCTTAAGCGACCACAATATATGCTGACATTGTTTGTACCAATGATTCTATAATTTTAAATCAATTTAATTAATTTACGAGTATTGCTTTAGTCGAGTAAATTTATTGTAAATTTTTAGCGTTAAGGCAAAACCTATAAAAGTTCCGGTTAACACAGAACTTATTATATGATCGTTTATACAGGCTTTGATTGGTTACGGAAAAGGATAACAATTTCAAAATTAATTTCAAAAAAATTTAGAGAACCTCTTTAAATATAAGTCGAGGGAATATGTACGCTTAGGCAATAAACATTTATAAAATGTCCATGATGATTGGAGTCTGCATGGAATATCGAAGTCTCACGTGTTCTCCATTTACTATTCACGTGAAAGTCACGTGAATGAATCGTATTTTCAAATGATCGATAGAATCAACCGACTAAGCTTAAATCAAGCTGCATTTTTTTCAAAATTTGATATTAAAAAACTTTCAGTCATCTCTAAAATATTTACAGAGTACGATTCTTTCAAAATTTTGAAAATTGATAAGGAATAAGACGAGTGACTCCCGTTTGAAAAATCGCTAATTCTGGAGGGGTGACACGATGAAAAAGTTTCTGCGGGGGGGGGTGAGAAAAACCCTTAAAACCTCACCCAAGATCACGCAAGTGTACGAAACTGCCAAACCTACCTGAAAGACATTCTTGGCGAATGTCAAATATTCTTCGAGCGGAAGCGATTTATTTTTTAGCATTCCGCGCACTGCGTGCAGTCGAGTACGCAAAATTTTTCGGCGCAAAATTTCTGGCGAATCTTTGTGAATATCCGATAACAAAGCCATTCTCGAATTGTAATACTCCCAAACTGTCGGTTCGGCATAATAAGCTTTACGATTTTAAAAACGATTAATTAAGCGAGCGCCCTATCAACAACTTTCAAAACGGATTTATCATACATAAAAAAATAAAAACTCTCACACATGCACACTGGGTGTATGGGGGGTATCCCTCTACCAGGACATTTGGGAAGCGTACCTCCTCGAGCCCTTTTGGACCAAAACCGATTCCTTGAACCATGAAAAATTGTCAAATGACGTCTAGCAGTCAGGCACATAGCTGGCCGTCCTATTTATGGGGGGACCAACACCAATTTTTGGGGGACTAAGCCCAAAAAGGCCGAAAATAGAGAAAAAAATAAAAAAGAAAAAAGCCAAAAATAAAAAAGTCCTATTTTTCCGATTTTTCTGAATTTTGGAGGATCCGAAGCCAAAAATAAAAAAGTCCTATTGTTCCGATTTTTCTGAATTTTGGAGGGATCCGAACCCCTCCGACCACCCCCCCCCGAGATACGTGTCTGTGGATGGCGATTAACTTGAAGTAATAATCTCCCTTCCCTGTTACATGTATGACTGGAAACCAAGGGCAGATAAGAGATAAGATAATAATAATAAATAAAAATAAGAAGGAATAATAAATAAGCAATAAATAATAAATAATAAATAATAAATAAAATAAATACATAAGGGAAGGCAAAAGAGGCCGTTCTTTGGCCACTAACTTTCACGACGCTTGAAAAACCTCTTTTAGTAAAAGCGAAGATAAAGCAGCTGCAAATTTAAATTTAATTTGAATTTTAATTTAAATTTAATTTAAATATATTATTTTATTTAATTTAAATTTAAAAAAATTTTAATTTTAAAATTGAATTTAAATTTATTTAAAATTTAAATTTAACTTTTAAATTTGACCTAAATTTTAATATATCTAATTAAATTAGTTTAAGTTATTAAATTTAAATTGGGGCGGGATTTGAACTGCAGTTTGTAGTGACGGATTTAAGGGGGAGCGAAGGCGGGGAGCGGCCGCCTCCCATTGGTTCAAAACAGTTAGGGAGGTAAACAGCGGATATATAATTTGCAATGACTTTTGGCCGTCAGTGATCCTTATTTATCAAATTTTTCGGCGCATCGCGCCGGATATATACCTTTTAATGACGCCGTATTTTCGCTAGAGTCAAAGAAAGACAATGATTTTTCGCACAGAATTGTCTAAAATTTTAAAATTTTTCGAAGAAATTTTGCGTCAAAAGTTATTTTAAATAAAAGTATGTACAGTACAAAAGGCAAAACGCCGAAAAAAACGCTATTCTTACGAGAAGGGCAAATTTTTGGGCTTAATTTACACTGTTATCGGAAAAGCTGGCGTAACCCACTTTAAAAAATTAGATCCGCAAATTGACAGTATGTCATTTACACCAATAAAAATATAGAAATTTATCAATTTGGCCGAGAAATTCTCATTTTTTAAGCCGTTTTGACATAATTCCGGGCGCTTTCTCAATAAACAAGACAAAATACTATCCGTCCAGCGACAAAGGCGGGAAAATTTTTACCATTATCACTAATTTTGACTCCAAAAATTACGCGTACATATATATTTCTGAAGCTCAAAATCGTCATAGAGCACCTGTCTACTTGTCCCCTCCAAGGGGGGAAGGGGGAGGGTGCTGGAGGGTAAGCCGTCCCCTACAACTCCGTCAACCTCTTTTTGTAACCATAAATTTATCAACAGTCCTACAACACTTTTAACTTTCCAAAATAATTCTTTTCACTTTTTTCAGTTAAACGTTAAAAAACTAAAAATTAATGGATTACTGGTCAAATAAGATAGAAAGGTCATTTGCCGTACAAAAATGAAAATTAGATTCAGCATTTTTGAAAGTTACGATTAGTTGCTAAAAAAATGTCAAAACGTTTCTAAGTAATTTTGGTTTTGTCTGATTTGAATATACAAGTGTAACGTGGCAACCAGCCAACCACGTTACTAAGTGAGCAAAATTTTACCCGCACCGGTTTCCCGGATCTTCCGCTCTAACGCGTGTGTAGTACTAACCGACCTACTCGGGCTCTTGCTCACTTCTGCGCAATATATTCATTGAGAATATGTTTCACAACAACATCAACCCCACGGGTTTAACACCAAAGTAGACAATTTCCACTGATCCGTAGCTTCCCCGCTACACAAGTATGTTTGTAAATAAATTTATTTTTTGCCGAATTTAGGGAATAAATCGAATTATATCGTTGAACCTTTTTGATACGCGTCGCAAGCTTGCTTTAATTTTCCGTGATCGACGGCCAATTGAGCCAAAAATGCCCATTTTTCGCCCGAGCAACTGTGGTCCAGATGCGCGGCCAACAATGAAAATTGTAAATATTTTTCCATGTCGCCCAATTTTTCGTAGAACGATCCGAGGATTTCGTACGACCCGGAATGATTCGGTTCTGATAACAAACCAACTTATGATACTTTTGGCGCAAGAGACTTAAATTGTAAAAAGAATAGAAATTCAGAAAAAATTAGAAGATCTTTTAGTCGCCTAACGGTAAAATTTACCTTGTTAATTTTTAATGCTTTTCTATATCCCAGAAGAGACTTTGGTAAATATTTGGAAATACCCGAAAATTTTAAAAACGCAAACGATTCGTCTTGCCTGAGGCAGATTATAGCAAGTAAAATATAGTATTACAGGAGACTTAAGGAGTGACAAAGCCCATATTTTGCCGTACTTGCTGTTTACATCATAATTGAGCAAACTTTACACCGTCGCTTCTCGCATACTTTGCCTAATAACTTCGTGGCACATTTGCATGGCTTCTTCGGTCCGCCCCTGGGCGAAAGAAACGTTGGCTTGGCCGAGCAAGCTGCCCAGTTCATCGGGAAGTGTGCTACGAATCGGTCGTTTCGACACAGTCCGATCAGCCGTGCTAAAACATACTTTACACTGGAGCTTTAATAAGGCCGCCCGTTTTACCGAGGCCGGGGCATAGAAACATAGCATATAATGGGTCATATGACAACCCAAACTGGCATTTCTTATGCAATATATGTAACCAGCTCTTACTCGTGACATATATCGTAACAGTAGTGATAAAAAATAATACAATAAATAACTAATAAAATAATAATAGTAGTAATAAAAATCATATAAATAATATTATTAATAAAACAATAAATAATAATAATAATAATATAAATAAAAATAGTCATAATTACTATGATATCGCCTCTACTCAAATTAAGATCGCATTCAATTAAAGAATTTTATCAGTCTCACGGTGAATACTTGTAAGTTATTTATGATTTCAGTCTAAGTTTCTTCACACAGTTTTTTAGCGTTCTAACTACGCAAGTGATTGCTGAAATTAAACGGACGAAATTAAGTATTTCATGAGTCATTATAGGGAAATAATTTGATTCTGTATTATGATTTTATACAGCGAGACAGCATATGAATGCAGCGAGCAGACGCACGCTTAGGGTTTGGGGGAAAGGGATAATTTCCTGGGAAAAATAAAGTGAGATTACGGTCAGAAACGGACAATAATCGAGGCTTTTTCGTGAAAATGATTAAAATCGACCAGAGTCTGAGAAATAATGTATTTGTTACAACTTTGTAAATCTCTGAGCCATTTTTAAAATCATTTTAGCTCGAAAAGACTCGATGAACCCCAGATCACACTGACCCCAGACCTTAAATGCTAAGCTGATGCAAGTGTGACTGAAAGTTATAACCCGGCCCCATTCAACATTGATTGTTGTTGCACAGATGCCAGCTTGTTACTTTGTTGATTGAAGTTAGTTTATATCAATTCCATCAGTTTTACTGTCTCAGAAGAATAAATCGCCTTAGTTGATCGACATTTGTAAAGAAATCAAAGTTCGACTATCCAATCGTTTTTACCATCTATAAATGCAACAATTTACATATAACAACAATATTTAAATGTTCAAACCACGGTGCCGGGTCCGGGGCCGGGGCTAGACCCGGCACAGCTTTACTTTACATTAGAAAAAACGCTTAATCTGTCAGTATTTCCTACACCTAGATGGGATGTTCCGATTAATCGGAAAAATTTTTGAAGCTCCAAAAACCCCAGAGTTTAAGTCTACGAATGTGGGATTAAGATGAATAGCCCAACAAATTCCTCGACTGCACAATGTTTCTGGCTAAATCAGACACTTATCTTCATTTTGTAAAATGTAACAAAAACAGTTGCGCAAAAAAATCCTCGCGCTAAACTGTCATTGCGCTTAAACGGCTGCGCCTAAATGGCCACGGTAAAGCGGCTATCACATTAAAACTTTAACCTTAAGCTTACTCTAATGGGGGAAATGTTATCGCGCGAACGAAATGTCGCGAAAGTACTAAACACAAGACTTTCTACTGATAAACTTTGCACATATGACCTGTAAATTTCAGGCGGAATCCGTGATAATTACGTTTGAGCTAATCAAAAAGCACTATCATTATGTAAAAGGTTATTCAGACGCTCGTTAACCTAGTTTCCGTTACACTTTTTTTCGATAAAAATTTCTCAGAAATCGACCTTTATTGTAGCTACATAAAAACTGTAACTTATTTTTGTGTATATTAAATTACGCTACAGCGTACATAAATTTGTTAATTTTTCTACAAAAAATCGGGCTAGTTTAAATTATTTTGTAAAGTGTTTACTGGAGTAAAGACGATGTTTTTGCTCACTGCTAGCAGCGGAGGACCTCTTCTACCGAACGCTTTTTGTTTTAACAAAAATAATTTTTTATAGAGAATTGAAATTAAATGAAATCAATATAAAATTGCGAAAATGCTCGAAATATCAATATTCGGTATACTGCAGCATTGTGAATTTTGGTTTTCAAATCAAATGAGTTGCACCACTAGAGTCAGCATCATAAACTGTGCCGGATTGTTGCTTTGAGGTATGGTTTATTTTTGACTTAGCACGACTAATCATAGGCGGAGGTCGAACTTCTCGGAAATTGGCTCTTAATTATTTGCTGGATTGGCTACTGGCAGACAATAAAATTTTTTAGTGCGCATAAAAGGTTTATAATCAAAATTTTCTTACTCTGAATGAATTTAGCGAGGTGCAAATATACTCGTCTGCTTGTAAACTGATGCGAATAAACATTCATCACAGACATAGGCGGATCTAGGATTTTCCTAAGGGGGGGGGCGGAACCCAGAGTTTGGCGGAAAAATTAGCCGTTTTAACCCGAAAAATCGCTAAAAATCGCTCAAAAATGCTTAATTTTGCGCAAATTTAGGGCCAATGGGGGCCCCCGCCCCCTAAATCCGCCCCTGATCACAGATATGAATTTAAGCTAGTAACCCGAAGGACTGAATTCCATGATAAATCGGAGCAAAATGCTGCATGCCTTGACTAGTTTTAAATATTCGGCTAATCAAACATGCGATCGATTAAAGACTGACTTGTATATTCATAAAATGCAGTGCGCACGCACTTCAATTTCGATTTCTATAGCATACATGTAACGCTTAACACAGGAATCGGAATCGGTATCGGAATCGGCCGATCCCTATTATTTTAAAATCGAAATCGAATGGGAATCGGCGATTCTGGGTTTTGCAGAATCGGCATCGGAATCGGCATTTCTGGGATATAATGGATCGAAATCGAATCGGAATCGGACATTTTAAAAAAAGTGGTATCAGCACATCCCTGATACCTAGATTCATACATGTAACATAGTGGATCCCCAAGCAAAGTTGGTCGTGACCCCAAAAGCGGAATATTTTTGACATCCTCCGCGATTATCAGAAGAATTTGCAATTTGGCAGTTTTTGGCCGAAAATTGGAGCTCATTGATCTCCCGTCCTGAAAAATGGCCGGAAACCCCCGACCTGAAATTTCAAGCCATTACGTGTATGCTTAAATTGACAAACTAAAAAGTAATTTACACTACCAAGTTTTGGAACGTCGATGCGACAGACGTAACAAAAAAATGGTTACTTTGCACCAGCAATTTTCAGTCAAAAATCATGTACACGTATCGAGTACAAACTGATTTACAGATTGAATCCTTACTGCATCATTGAACCACTTATTACTCAAAACATCGATAGCGTCTAGCGATCAAAACGAAGTTAGCGCTAAACACGGTCGCAATTTATACTACCTACATATTTAGCAATAATTATACATCGAATCTTTTGCCTAACATTGTCCGAATCCCTCAAACGCCTCTTTAAAGTTCATAAAACAAGTATTTTCATGGTCGTTGTTCAATTCAATACGATAATTCGAATCAAAAACTTTAAACAACGCCATTCTCCGATCTTACTTTACACCTTTTCGATTCACGTCGCGGTGGCGCACATTCGACGGGCAATAATTTTGTAAATAAGTTATTTTCCAATCAATTGTTTATATTCGATTGATTCAGTCATTATGTAAATGTTCAGCATGTTCACTGCGTAATGTAGCTTTTTTCAGCCAAAATTTTTAAAATAGTGAAAAAATAAGCGTGATCTGATAAAAAAACCAGATGACAAACGCCGAGTAAAAATTACGCCATCTGCTTATCTATACTTACTAATTACACGTACAGTAATATAAATTATTAGGGACACACCCAATATGGCGTAATAAATTTGCTCAAGGACGTAGAACTCATAACGTTAAACTTCAAAATGCACCGTAAGCTTTTCATAGAAGAAATGAACAACGGCGCAAAAAATAGCAAATAATAATTTTGAAGATATTCAACGAAATTCCTTAAATGACTGTCAAAAATGCGTCACAATGCAAAAAATCGAATTTACCTGTCAATGTCGTCCGAATCCTTTTCCTTTCGACCAATCTGCGCCGTCAAATCAGCGTCTAAGCCAGTCAAAGCCGACCAATCGTAATCCATCTCCTCCTCCAACTCCGAATCGCTAACAACGTCGGAAAAGCGGGGCGGAAACGACGTTTCGATTTTGTGCTGTTATAACATTGCAGAGCCTTATCACGCTATTATTATTAGGGATGAACTAAATCCAAAATTTTTAAAATTTCGGGTCCGGGTCCGGATCTTAGACTTTCAAAATTTCGGGTCCAGGTTCGGATCTCAACAAACGAAAATTTCGGGTCCGGATCCCGATCCGGATCTTTGACCTTAGATCCGACCGGATCCGGGTCCGAATCCGGGTCCAAAGGTACCCTAAACTGTGCAATAAATATTTATATCTGCTGTTATATTACATTATTATATTCATTGTTTTTAGATAAGATGGGGCGGGTAACATCAGTCTTTTTTGTACAAGATCCGTTTGTGTACAAAGATGGTCCTCAAAAGTCTTTATGCATTCTGTACATGCAAATTTTTGTGTACGATAATATAGTATATACAGTAACGATTTTAGTGTGGTAAAATAGGGTTTTCGATCTTTGGTAGTGCATTTTAGCTAATTTCTGGCTTGCTGACGCCAAAAATTACTAAAAATTGTCTCAAAATGGCGTGAAGCGCCGAAAAATTAGAGTTTTTTCCATTCTAACTGCAAATTCTGCCATTTTAAAGATATGTAGGACAAACAATTACTCATTTCGACGCTGCGCCGAAAATTTTCAGGGATTTCATAACTTTTCACAGTTTTTGTCTTACCAAAAATCTTTGTACATTTTGCACACACTAATTTTTGTGTGCTTTCATATGGTATAGTAGCGATTTTAGCGTGGTAAACACAGAGTTGTTCGACTTTTGGTAGAGTATTTTAGCCAATTTCTAGGTCTCTGAGGGCAAAAATCTCTAAGAATCGTCTTAAAACGGCGCGAAGCGCCGAAAACATTGACATTTTTCCTTTTGGAATGCAATTCCTGGCATCATAAAGATATATAGAACACACAATTACTCATTTCGGCGCGGAGCGCCGAAAATTTCAGCAAATTTTAGACCTTTTTGCAATTTTTATCGTTCCAAAAATCTTTGTACATGTACAAAGACGGTCCCGAAAAGTCTTTGTACATCGAGTAGCAATCTTTGCTGAGTACAAAAAAACAACACTGGGTAACATGATCAGAAATCATAAATTAAAAATGAACAATATTTTTCAAAAGAAGGTTAAGCTAGCTTTGATCCCATTGGCTCATGCATGATAAATGGATTTGCATCATGTATATTGTAGCTATGATGACTCAACAACTTTGTTTTTTTCCAGACAAGTTTAATGCTGCTCTACTAAGTCAATTCTTTTCATGAAAGTTTTTTCCAATTTTTCAATACTTCTAGTATAAGCTATTTCGCATCTCATCATGTCAAAACTCAGCCTTCGAGCGTCACCTGTCATTATAAATAATACTTTATTTGAATAGATGCAAATACAAATACACAAAATATTTTCGCCCCAAAATCAGCGCTTCTATGTTTATTCTCGAAAACAGTTGACCTAAATAGAAAACACGTGACGCATAATAACGTTTGAATAAAAAATAATACAAAAAATATTAGATTTAAATGGTAATTGCGACAGCCTAGGTCCGCCGGCTCGACGCCATCCACGTAATGTTATAATCTTTAAGCATTACAGTTGTATGTTAAAAACCATATCTCTAAGTTGAATAAAATTCAGGAAAAAATATTTATCGGTCCGATTTGTTAAACCCCACTCACTCACAGCTATTTAATCCCTCGCGCAAGCATATTTCAATTTTTCCAACCAGCAATTTTTGGGATTAAATACTTATTCCTCAGTTTACCCAGAAAATAATTTGACTCGGTTCCTAAAAATTCATAATTTTCGGGTCCGGGTCCGGATCTTAGCTTTTGAAAATTTTGGGTCCCGATCCAGAAAAATCGTCGGATAATGCTGGATTCGGGTCCGGATACTTGGACCCGGTCCATCCCTAATTATTATTATTGTTACTACTAATTATTAGTTAGGTTAACTATTATTATTAATTATTATTTTTATCCTTATCAATTACTTTCTGATAGAAAACTCCAAAACTTTTTAAGAACGCAGCAGTTTTTTTGCAGCGTATCCGGAACAATGAATGTGCTGACTTCTGCCGACTCTAAATTTTGTCTCAGTTCCTATGCATTCACAGGGTGAGCTAGAAAAGGCTACGCCCGACGCTATGTCATAACTTGGGCAATTATGGACATATGTAGAATTTTGAGACCAGTTGAATCAGGTTGATGGAAGTGTCATTGCTTAAACTGCATAGAAGTTTTGGCCAGGAGCCAGCAATTCGTGTGCTAGGGCGATTGGTTTATACGTGACTTTGATATGTGAAAACCCCAGATTTTCCGCATTGTCCCTCATTACTAAGCATATAGGTACCTTTTTTATGACAATATATGCAGTTAAAAAATTAATTAGCACATTGTATAAACCCCTAGAGTAACGCATCCTACTCAGTGATCGACCGGGCTCAAAAAATATCGGGCCCGGACCCGGGCCGGGCTTTGCTGCCGGGCTTGTTACCGGGCCCGGGCTTATAAACTAACAACATGCCTTGCTTCCAATATAATGTTGAGCATAAGATACATATTTAGACCAATTTTACATTTGTTATTTGTCAAACGCAAGGCTTACTGCTGTTTCAAGAAGATTTTTGAATTGTAAGCTCTGTTAATTATTCAATGGCTCTAAAAATAAATTAAGTAGTTAGCTAGGACTTTGGTAGCCTTATTCAAGCAAGAACAAAGTTTTTGATACAATAGCGCGCAATTTTATTATTAAAATGCAGGTGCAACTAAACACGGTTTGAAAAAGCACAAGGTTTCATGTAGATATTTAAAGGAAATTGAGCATTAAATTTATGCATTCAGACATAACAGCGACTATGATATGGTCGGATAGAAGAAATGCTATTTGGATTTTAGAACTCAAACTATAGCGTACATTGACGTCAATTGGAATTGTGTAGTGTATAGGATAGGACACGTATTTAAGCCATAGGCGTAGCCAGGGGGCATTGGGGCACATGCCCCCCCCGAAATTTTTCAGAAATTTTGTTGATTTTTCTAGAGTAATAATTGTGTCCAGAAAATTGAGTTCAAAAAGGCAAAAACGTCAAAACATTTCCAGCGCTTCGCGCCGAGTCTTTATTATATTTATTGTTATATAGATCCAGTGAGTTCAAAAGCTTGAATTAGCTAAAACAATCGATCAATTCACATTACTTTCGTGATTTATTGCTCTTTTTGTTCATTGAATGAAACTGCGCATGCTTGTTGAGCATAACAGTAAATGTGCGAAAATGATTGTGTACCAGTATGTCTATTCTTTGCTTTATTTGTCTTTCTTTACAAGGACAGGACACCTAATCCTATTTTAAATGGGAGGAATGGCCAATTTTCTTGTGTTTTTGCTCATTTTCTGTTTTCTGAATCATATCTTATAATAAGAAGGCCACAAATTGGCCTGAAAACGATAAGAAGAAATTTGTCCTTGATACATCTTTTTTATATCTTATTGGCAGCACCCTTTGCTGCGCTTTATACTTAGCAGAGGTCGAAAAGCGCATTTCAGCTCAGAAATCTTGTACAATGTAGGAGTTCATCAATTTTAAGTGTTTTAAGCTTGATTCAGAACCGAGATTTGGCCGATTTTGCGAAAATTTTAGCGATAGTATTTGACGTTAAAGTGCTTTTTTGTACAAAATTTTCTAGGGGCGATTGAGCGCGCCGCCGCAGACTCCCCCTCCCCCCGCCGTAAAATCTCCTTGTACATGTGCAACGAGATTTTCGGGAGGACAAAAAGGAAAAAGGGTTCGCCGGAATTAATTTG
This sequence comes from Mermis nigrescens, assembly GCA_036768485.1. Classification (NCBI taxonomy): domain Eukaryota; kingdom Metazoa; phylum Nematoda; class Enoplea; order Mermithida; family Mermithidae; genus Mermis; species Mermis nigrescens. Next base: position 3,897,150 of record JAVLUZ010000245.1, on the reverse strand, counting down.
TCCGTTCTGTATGATTTAAGCGGTATAAATTAAATTTAAAGAGCTAAAACGTCAAAATTTTCCGGCGCATAGCGCCGCTGGTTACTGTTCTTTCTTTTTGTAAAGCTTCAGCATTGCGTTTAAAAGCTTAAATCAGGCAAAATATCGCAGAATATTAGTATTCACAGGCTACAAACTGTTAAGGACATTTAAAGATTACTAAATTCCTTGGCGCTTTGCACCACTTATGTATGATTTCCGATCTGTTTGTCAATTAAAAGACCGTAAATTCTACATGAAAACGGTAAAAATTTCAAAAATTTCCGGCGTTTCGCGCTGATTAACATTTTTGTATTTCTGATTGTCAGAAACCCATAAATTAGCTAGGCTACACTTCTAAAGGTCGAAAAACTCAGTTTTATAATAGGTACATAACGTTACTAACATTCAATGCAAAATTAGTCTCAAAAAATTTTTGTGTATGCCCCCCGAACCAAAATCCTGGCTACGCCTCTGATTGAAGCGTTGTATAGAAGATGAATGCACATATGAAGTTGACAAGTATATGATAATGAGCAGGTGGGCAGAAGTAAGGCAAATGGATTTAAATAGAATGACAGGCTAGCAAATTCATAAGAAGTACCTACCGACAACAGCTGAAATAGTAAACGTCTAAAATATTAACGATATTTATTTGAGGCCCAGTTGAGGCCCGGTGGTTTTAAGCCGGGCCAGGGCCTGCTACGACCGGCCGGGCCCGGTCCGGGCCCGGGAACCCGGTCGATCACTGACCTACTAGGTTTAAAAACTTCATAATATCGTTAAAAGGCGGAGTATATTGATGACAGAACCAATAAGACCTTCGGCGTTTAAACAATATCAAAGTAGGGCGTAAAGAAAGCACGATACCGCCCGAAGCGATGACATCTGGCCACAATTTTTTTCATAATTAGAGAACAGAGATTTTCGTCTATCAAATGCAATTAGTTTTGAAGGTTTACGTTCATACCAGCCGAAGTTATTAGGGCGTCACCTTTTTTGGCCCACCCTACGTATCTTTTTGAAGTATTCGAGCTTAAACTACGTCGCAAAATCCTCATCTCTCCTTATTTGCGAACAAATCAGCCAAATGTATAATTTTTGATTTTGAAAGACCAATTATTGCCTAAAAATTTTAGACAGCCTCAATAAGGCTCAGTAGCGGATCCAGGATTTTCCTAGAGGAGGGGGCGGTACCCCTAAAGGGGAGGCGCAACCCTGACTAGGGCGGAAGAATTAGCCGTTTTAAGCCGAAAATCGCAAAAAATCGCTAAAAAATCTTTAATTTTGCGCACTACTTTGGGCCAAAAAAGTAAGGTGCACGGGCGAACGAGGGTCCGCAAATAGGAAGCTTACTAATTTTAAAAGTATGATTTAGCATAATCATACCCGACATACATGTCAAGGGGTACGGTCATGTATGTACGGCTCAAAATTTGGGGGCCCAGCCATTTTGGGGGAAGAGGCGGGTGAATGACTTTCAATTTTGGCCAAAAACGGCCAAAAAATCGATTTTTTCCAAATCGGGGGAGGGGTCAAAAATCTTCTGACGAGGTGATGAGGGGGACGTCCAACTTTGGGCGGGGGATCCCCCACCCCCTCTAACATGCATTAGTATGGGGATAGGAAATGGAAAGCTGAATTTTTTCGGGGAAAATTAGGCAGAATAAATGATAAAAAGCAAAACGATGAAAATTGAAGAAAGCATGAAATTGACCACAAATGATTAACATATTTCCATTTGAGTGCCAGTTTTTGAGGTCATTCGGACCCTAAATAGGTCATCCTTCCGTCAATTAGGCCATATTAAGCACCTATGATCATAACTACCATTATATTGCAAAGTAGAAAATCGACCATTTTTTGAGAATAGCTAGCTAGCTATACTACTCTACTAGCAATGAATGTTGACGCTCTAATATGCTCGAGAACATGTATCCTTTCCAGGCACGTGCATAGCTGGCCGTCCTATTTTGGGAGGACCAACACCAATTTTTGCAGGGACTAAGCCCAAAAAGGCTAAAAATAGCACAACATAATGCTTAAAAAGTCATATTTTCCGATTTTTCTGAAATTTGGAAGGTTCAAACACCCTCCCCCTATTTCCCCCAGAAATAAGTCTGATCCTTCCATGCTCTATCATCCTGTAAAGCATATTACAGCGGCAACATTCGTGGCAAGCACTGAACGGCCGATGGACAATCAGTCGAGAATCTTGCATACGAACACAGATCAAATTTTTCGCCCTTTTATCAATTAAGGAAGTACGTCAATCAGTGGAAGATCCAGGATTTTCTGGCACGGGCGGCGGAGCCCAAAATTTTCCCAAAATTGTCAAACATTGTTCAAAAAATCGTATGATATGCTTAAACTACCGACGTTTTGCTATCTTTCGATAAACAAAATTATTTTTAATGCAAAAAATTTGAAAAATTTCGAAATTTTTCCAAGTTTTTTTTAAATCTCGCAAAATTAAGGCAGAAGTCGACTCAAATCGTCGAAAAACACTCGAAAAATTATTGTAAGAGCTACTACATTTTTGTTGCGTACAAAAATATTTTTCTGACATAAATTGAAGTTTTTTAGAGCGCCGAGAGTCACGAAATGTCATCAATGAGACTATCAAAATGCAGGCACGTAGCTGGCCCTCCTATCTTTGGGGGGACCAACACCAATTTTGGGGGTTCTACGCCAAAAATAGCCCAAAATAACGTGTAAAAAGTCCTATTTTTCCGGTTTTTTCTGAATATTGGGGGGTCCGGACCCCCCCCAGTCCCCCCACAGCTACGTGCCTGTCAAAATGCAGAGCACCGAAAAACATTTGAAAAATCAAGATAAATATAGTGAGAATGATAAAAATACACATCTTTTCGTCATTGCGCCCAAATATAATTCGACGACAGGGAGCGGCCGACCCCTGCCCCCTCTGAATCCGCCAGTGTAATGTAATGTTTTTTGTTAGAAACATCAGTCACGCAAAAAGTAGAAAAAAACAATAAAAAACGATAAAAAATAGGAGGAAAACGCATTAATATTATGTTCTACGAGAGGTCACTTGGAATATACAATGATTATTAATTGTCCCAGAAGAAAATAAGGTATCAATTCAAAACAGTGGCACATCTCATCTCACGTACTCCTTCGTATGAAACACGTAGGAGGAAAGGTACTAGAGACGACTCATATGTATAATAAGGCGAAAAATATTGCACTTTCCTTTGAATTGAAAAAACGGCTTTTCCGCAGTTGCGAAATAGCGAAAGTGTTTAAACTTTACACTAATTAATTAATTACCTTAATCAGGCGCTTAGCCGCTTTGGTGAGCTTCCCCTTCCTCCTCCAGATTTTTTTCTTGCCGGAACGACTGGCTTCCTTTGACAAAGAGTCAGTCGGCGATTCAAGCAGCTTATTTTCTCGGCTAGCTTTTCTCTTGCTATATTCCGACGGAATATAATCCTCATCATTCTCATTATCGCGATTATCGTCTTTAGTAATAGAATGATAAAAAGAGGGGTTAAATACAGTATGTAAATATAACATAGTGCGAGGAGTTCATACCTGGGCGCGGGGATGGCGTTTGGGGTATGCAACCCCCAGGATTCAATTTTTGATATTTTTTGTTTTTTTCCGCGAGTTTTTGATGCCAATGGATAGTGCTCGATGAGAAAGGTTGAAAAATGGTGTTTTTCCGCCATACCACAATTTTTAAGGCAATTTTTTGACCTTTGAAAAATCTTGCACCCCGCCCCCCCCTCGAGCGTTGGTGCCGCCCACCTATGCAGGGGTTCTGTCTGGGGTCATTTCGACCAGCGCGATCTGAGGAACCAGCCGTCCCCCTAATTCAGCATGAACGACTAATTTGTGCAAGGTGATGAAAATTTTTCCAACATAATTATTCCCAAACAACGAATTGATGTGATTGTATCTAGGAAGGAAGTAAACAGGATCCCAAAGCCAAGTGTTTACGAATTTATTTGGGTTTATTCTGGTAGTTCTGATCACTAAAACGCCACAATTTTACGTCAAAATTTTGAATTTTTTCAGCGTTTCGTGCCCGTTTTCCTATGCCAGTCTTCTAACGTAGACTTTTTTTAACTCTTTCACGCTTTCCCCACAACTGCATCATTATTGATCATTTAAATTTATTTTTATCAGGTTCAACTTCACAAAAAACAGCTTTTCATTCAGTCCTGCTAAAAGCGATTTTGTGACACTGACGGACTTACATAACTGGGCAAACTTCAAGATAATAGGCTGAAGCTCAAATGATCCCAGATACTGTTTCGGAAGTATGTTGTGACACATGTGAGCAAATTGCTCCGATTGGGCCAATTTGAGCAAAAGATTAAAAAGACTATTCTCTGGAAACATGCAACTCCATAATTAAATATAAAATGAGAGAAAACCCATTATGATACATTATGCCCAAACGTTTGCTCTTCACGTGTAAGCAGGGGCGAATTTAGGGGGAGGGCGGCCCCCCACCCCCATTCGCCCAAAATAGTGCGCAAAATTAACGATTTTTAACCGATTTTCTGGTTAAAACAGCTAATTTTTCTGCCCAAGTCAGAGTTCCACCCTCCCCTTAGGGTTACCGCCTCCCCCCTTAGGAACAGGAGCGGATTTAAGGGGGCGGCGGAGCGGCCGCCCCCCCTCATTGGCCCAAAATAGTGCGAAAAATTAAGCATTTTTGAGCGATTTTTAGCGATTTTCGGGTGAAAACGGCTATTTTTTCGCCCAAGTCAGGGTTCCGCCCCCCCCCCTTAGGGGTACCGCCCCCCCTTGGGAAAATCCTGGATCCGCCACTGCTTAGGAAAATCCTGGATCCGCCACTGCGTGTAAGACAACGCTTTAGGGCGTTTTCAATTGTCTACTTTTATTTAAAATCGCTTGTGGCGCAAAATTTTTATACGAAAAAGCTTGGAATTTCAGACAATTTCGCTCGCAAAAATCAGTACTTTCTTTGATTTTAGCAAAAATCTGGCGCGGAGCGAGGAAAAATTTCGTGAAACTAAACCGAAAGAACATTTAGAAGCTTGGATTACTGCCAGACCTCCTGAATTTGTAGCATTTAACGCGAAACGTCGAAAATTTTGAAAAGTTATGCTTGAAAATAGAAGAAAAATAAGACTGAAAAAGCCGTTCCTACTATAGAAATCGTCGGAAACCTAAAAAGTACACAAATGCTATAAATATGTTCAGGGTGTTGCATGGTGATTGGCACTACACCTGCAGCCTTATGAGTGGATGGTACAACAAATTGCAATATATGCAGGCCCGGTCTTAGGCATGTGCGGAGTGTACGGCCGCATAGGGCCCCGAAGGGGCCCCAGGGGCCCCACCACATGCACTATGCTTCCAATAAGTACCAAAAAGGTACCTCGCACAGGGCGCCAAATGCCTAAGACCGGGCCTGAATATATGGTCTTGTAAAAAAAATTCTGCATCAAAAGCAATTTGAAGTTCAAATTTACTCTTTGCATGCAAGCCAAAATAAAAATTGTCAAGAAATTTTACGTATATTTTAATTTTCAACTTGAAAATAAGTTGTGATTCAGAAACTGCTCGAATTCGAGTTCAATTGTCACCATACATGATCTTGGGGGTTTGGGGGGTGTTCACCCCCCCCCCGCAGAATCATTTTTCACCCCCCTGCAAAAAATTTTTCACCCCCCTCCCCAGAATTGGCGATTTTTCAAAAGTTTCTCAAACTTACCTGAAAATTGGTAGAAAAAGTGTCTTCTTAAGGGTTTTTGGCTATCTATTTGCTCAAAATCGCCAAATTTTCGGCGCTTCGCGCCATATATTCATGTTTTAAGCGATATATTGGTCAATTTATTCGACTTTTTCCGAAATTTTTTTCATGATTTCATGCTCTATAAGGATAGAGTATCGTCAGAAACGCCAAAAACGATGTTTTTTAACGCGTACCGGCCATTTTTGGGCCCAAAAAAGGCACTTTAGGTTTTCACCCCCCCCGAGAATTCCCATACTGTGCATGTATGATTGTCACTACATCAATTTAAATTAAGGTCAAACTCGAATACAACCGAAAATCAGACACGTAGCTCTGGGGGAACTGGGGAGGATCCGGACCCCCGAGATTCAGAAAAATAGGACTTTTCATACGTTATCTTGTGCTATTTTTGGCCTTTTTGGACCCCGGACCCCCAAAATTGGTGTTGGTCCCCCCAAAATAGGACGGCCAGCTACGTGCCTGCCGAAAATCTGGGGGGCGCATTTGAAGAGAACGCTAAGAGAAAATTTAGATATGGTCTTGGCCGAATTAGAATTAGGCGCCGAACTGGCTCTGAGCCAGAACGTTTTGACAATTAGAGACGAGCATGGTGGTAAAATTGACTATTGAATAGTTGAAATTAATCCGTTTCTAAATTTTTAAGCTACATTTTTTGTTATTGGCCCAGCAAATGACTTTGAATCAATATTGTAATTTGAAAAACGGCTTATTAAAGTCAGAATTAAATTCACTACACAGTTGTATATCATAATTTGTTGTAGCATCCACCCAAATGGCTCAGAGGCAGTTAATGCCATTCCATACATGAGCATGGAGGGCTGAGGGGGTCTCACTCCCCTAAGCTTTGAAAAACTGATAGCTATACAGCTATTTTGGCCGAACAGAAAACTAGCTACATATATAGTCTCTTTTGAGCTCAGAAATGCTATTTAGTTGTCTTTCCTGATAGGACAAATGTATAGCTGTTTTTTCGACTCGAAATAGGGATTAATAGCTATTTTTGTGAATCCAAAAAGGATACAGAGCTAGTTTTCTGGGAACAAAAAAGCTGCATAGCTAATTTTCTGACCCCAAAAGGACTATAGAGCCGTTTTACGGCTCTACATCTATCAATTTTTGGTTTTCAGCCCCCCTCCACTCCTGAAAGTTTGACCTTGCGCACATACGTGCCAATCATTAAACAACATATCACTGACGGCCAAAAGCATTGCGAATCCCACATCCTTCCTTATCTCGCCAATTATTGTTGGCCAACAGGCCAACAGGGGGCATGCACGCACATAGGGAAGCAGGGCGGTGAGGGGGTATAAGCCCCCCCCGGAGCTGATGGAAGGTCTTTTGCATCATTTTTGTGGTCGAAAGCAATGAGAATACTGAAATTTTTAGGCGCTTTGCGCCGGATTAGTGCTATAGTTTTATGTACTTTTTATCCAAAAAGCGCCAAAAATTGATCTAATTTCTGAATGTTTTTAGTACTAAAGGCGATATAATGCAATCAAAATTGACTGAAAATCAGCCATTTTGACCATTTTGGTGAGTTAGAACAACAGACAAAATTTGTGAACGCCAAATTCACTGTTTTGGATTTCGAGATTTAACCCAACTCCCCCCCCGCCGACCCTAGCCTTGTGCATCTATGTGGCGTGGGAGGGAGGCGGGATGGATTAGGTTCATGAAATTCTTTTTGACGTTTTCAACGATGCTCAATTTTTCAAGAGCGAAAAGCATGAAAAATTTCGAAGAAAATAAAAAAATTTGGATAAATTAAAAGAATACGGTCAAAATATGAGTACTTAATATGGCGCGACGCGTCGAAAATTTGACACTTTCGAGCAAGCAGAAAGCTGGAAACACTCAAAACAGTACCGTTTACCGCAATTTTTTTGGAAAGTCGAGAATTCTGGAGGAGGGGTGAAAAAATACCTTGAAGAAAGCGAAAGCGGGAATTAAATTAAACCCTCTCCCGAGATCATGCATTATCGTAAGCTAAGCTTAGTCTTCTCAAATCCTATTTTTTGGCTATCATAGTAGAAATCAACGCTAACCAGACGAGCTTGTCGAGCCTTGATCCGCAGTAACACCGGACCTTTTTCCTACAACAACATCAGGCCATTTATCGACCGAACTTTTGGGCGTATCCAGGCTTCTCCCAGGCTCGCTTTTGACCGGAGTCAAATGATAAGCTTGTTTAAGGCGTTCGACCAGATTAGACGTCGAATCGTCTTTTAGCATAGCTTGGACAGCCGCCAAAGCCGACTCATGCTGATCCTGATCAGCCGGATCGAGCTCAATAGTCGTTAAATGAATCGACGAATCGGCGATCGACTCATTCAAATCCGCCGTTCTGATTGGCTTAGCGAAGTGACCAGCATTTCTCAATATAGTACTACCAGTGTCTGCCGCTTTCGCCCCTCTTCCCCTCTTGCCTTTCGATTCTTTCCTCCCTCTGCCCACGTTATACGAATGTTCTTTACTGTTCGAATACGCAGTTGCCGTAGTTCCGAAATCATCGTACGCGTAATTAATCTGTTCAAATGTAAGATGTCGAGTAAGCGTTTCTATACAGCACAACACACATACACACTGGGGAGGGCTTATGGGGGTATCCCCCTACCACAACTTTTGGAAGGCATACCCCTTCAGGCCACATTTGCGGACCCGGGTAGTACTCTGTCCAATAATTCATCCATACACCTTTTGTTCATTTTTGTGCATGTTTGATAGTTCAAGTCACTCCATGATTCCTATCATCATTTATTTTCATGCAAACTTAATCACGAATTTTCAAGAATTCATCATTTCATTCATTTGTTTTATTCATCTATTAATTATTTATTTATTTATTTATTCATTTATTTTATTCGTCATTTTCGCGCCATGATTAGCCGTGAAAATCAATCATTTACCCCCCTCTCCCCCTAAGGAAACTCTGTTTACCCCCTAACAAGAACTTTTGACTGAGTGCATCTATGACGTAAAATATTTGTTGCATATTTACGATTGCACAATTATTGATTGTGGAATCAAGACGCTAACACATTGCCCAGCGTGCGAATTCTGGGTAATGGGCACACATGCCCGCTGGTAGGGTATCAGGGGTAGCTTCCAAACCAGGCACTTACGGAAAACATAAATTGAATAAATAAATAAATAAATAAGTAAATAAATTAATTAATAAATAAAAATAAATAAACAAATAAAAAATGCATAAAAATGTATTAATTGACTAACCAAATATAAACAATACCCCCTCAGGCCTTTTTGGACCAAAACCTATGGTTTAACGTTAACTGAATTAAACACCAAAAAAATCAGCAGGTATCAAAATTTGACATTAAATAACAGAAAAATTACTCATTAACCCTCCAGAAAACTCGATTTACCCGCTGTCAGATTTTGACCAGGTGCGTATTTGGGAATGGATGAAATAAAAAAGTAAGTAGTATACCTTTTCTGAGCTCAAAAGCGACTTATATGTACATCTGTGTCAGAAGCACCACTTTTTGTACGTTTCTTACCATATTCTTCCTCATATATGATGAAAATGTAAGAGGTGTCGTATTAGTACAATATGTCGCCACATGGTCAGAAAAATGCAAAAAAAAATTCCAGAAGTAAACAAAATATCTGATTAGGGTAAATCGAGGTCGCTGATCACGAAAAAAATGTTTAGAAAGTCCGGGGAGTGACCGGTCACTTTCTATGAGTGACCATTGGTCAAATTAGTACAATATGTCGCCACATGGTCAGAAAATTGCAAAAAAATTTCCAGACGTAAAAAAAACATATGATTAGGGTAAATCGAGGTCGCCGATCACGAAAAAAATGTTTAGAAAGTCCGGGGAGTGACCGGTCACTTTCTATGAGTGACCATTGGTCAAAGTAGTACAATATGTCACCACATGGTCAGAAAATTGCAAAAAATTTCCAGCAGTTAACAAAATGTATGATTAGGGTAAATCGAGGTGGCTGAACACGAAAAAAATGTTTAGAAAGTCCGGAGAATGACCGGTCACTTTCTATGAGTGACCATTGGTCAAGTGAAATGGTCACACAAACAAATACTGATAAAAACAATAATTCTTGGGTAAATTGAGGTTGCTGATCATAAAAATGTTTAAAATGTCCGGAGAATAAAAGATCACTTTATATAAGTGACCCTTGGTCAAATCCGGTCCCTTTATGTATGGTCCCTTTATGTTATGAATTATTATTTTTAATCAGCATTCTTTGTGTGACCATTTCATTTGACCAATGGTCACTCATAGAAAGTGACCGGTCACTCTCCGGACTTTTTAAACATTTTTTTCGTGATCGGCAACCTCGATTTACCCAGGAATTATTGTTCTTGTCAGCATTTTCTGTGTGACCATCTCATTTGACCAATGGTCACTCGTAGAAAGTGACCGGTTACTCTCCGGACTTTTTAAACATTTTTTTCGTGATCAGCAACCTCGATTTACCCTAACCAGATATTTTGTTTACTTCTGCAATTTTCCGACCATGTGGTGACATATTGTACTAATTTGACCAATGGTCACTCATAGAAAGTGACCGGTCATTCCCCGAACTTTCTAAACATTTTTTTCGTGATCAGCGATCTAAATTTAGCCTTATCAGATATTTTGTTTACTTCTGGAATTTTTTTGCATTTTTCTGACCATGTGGCGACATATTGTACTAATACCAGGGGTGTCTGAGAGCGAAATTCAATAAAATTTAACAAAACGTATAATTAAAAATTGCTATTCATGCGGAAATAGATATATTCAAGACTGAAAGATGAACTTAAACAAAGCAAGGGATTCCTACGATTCAACTTCTACAAGAAAGCAATTAAAAAATAATTAGGTAAAATAATGGCGATCGATCTATGTACTAAAGAAGAGAAAACTTCTCACAACTTTCACTTGCATGTGGATCAAAGCGTGATACAAGTGGCTTAACAACACTTTATATTAATTGTATATGTTTTAAACAAAAACGCACCTCGTCCACGGCTGCACTGGTCGATGGACCAGCTTGATCATCAATATCTTCACCGCCTGAGCCAGAATTATTGTCATCCCGATAAACGGTTACTTCAACGTCATCTCCATCACATCCTATTACTGTCCGATTAAAATGGTAATCATCTTCATCCATTTTAATACACGAATAGCATATAATTCCTGCAAAAATGTTTATGCCTACACTGTGATAAAAGTATTCCGCTTGGAAGTCGTGACCCCTTGCGGTATCTCAGCGAGAAACACATCTCTGACGTGTGGGTAATACCCACATGTGGGTTAGTGAAAATCCTTTCTTTAACCTTTTTAACCTGTATTCATTCGTTTCCGAAATTTGTAGTTTTATTTGAGTGAACAGCATTAGAACATAGCCAACACCTGACCGAAGTTTATGAGTGCTCATCATAGCATTAACGTCCATGGGCAGATTTGTTAGTTCAGGGCGTAAACAGCCCCATTCTCACAATAGAAAATTATTTTTATTCGGAGAAAATTAAAGCTTTTTTGAAGTCTACTGAAGAGGCAACCAGGACAGGTTTCTAGTAAAACTTAGAGCTAATAAACTAAGAACTTTATGCCGCTGCGCCTCGGATTTTTTATTTTCTATTACCTAAACTCCTTGCCCAGTATGGACTTAAAAATAGTGAACATGCCAAGATATTCTAGCGCTACGCGCCAAAGTATTATGTTTCATTGGAAGGCCCACAAATAAATTACGGGAACAACGATTATTAAATGTTTTAAAGTCGATCTTGGAATGGATATTAAAAAATTGGTCACAGACTGTAGATTCGTTATTTCGGAGTTCGATATCAAGCAAAAAAATTTTTCCTTCCTAATTTTTTTCTGCGGACGTCAGGAAAGGCTAAAAACTATCCCCCAAATAAAATCCTAGTTATGCTTCTGTGTGGGGAACATCAGGCTTGTGTTAAACACTGGCACGGATATTTTGGTCAATAATAAATGCCGATCACTAAGCCTTAACCTACGGATCAAGTGAACTCACAATCAGGTCCGTATCTAGGAGTAAAGAAGGGGGCACATGCCCCAAATGAAATCTAAGTACGATTTTTCCCTCTATTACCCTTACTTTTTTAAGCCAAAAACCGTAAAAATTGCAATTACAATCTGTTTAGCTGCAAGTGCGCGCTTAAAACATTTTTTTATATTTTTCTGATTTTTACAAATTTTATGCAGAACAGAAATTTTCTAGTGATGATAATGAATTTTGGTGATGATTTGTAACTTGAACATGCAGCTGCGATTTGGAACGATCTTCCACTAGGTATATTCGAAATACTCCAAATGTTGAGAGATTTAGAAGAGATTTGAAAAGGGCTGTCAGGTATTTTTTCATGGGGCGCATGAGAGCGCAATTAGTTATTTGCCTGTGTGTCCAAGATTTTCATATTTTATATTTACTATCGAAAAAATAAAAATAAAGTATTTAGTACTCAAGTAATTTTAGGCTGATTTCGGAGACGAAAATTCGGATAGTTTGATGGATATTTGTTCGTTTTGATTCAATTTTAAGGTCATATTACAAAAATTTCAGGGGCACCAGACCACACCAGACTTCAACCAAAGAAGAGAGGGCATGCCTCAGATTCTCACCATATTTAAGGCGTGCATCTGCATCTCGTTTTTTATAGATTTGCTTGCCTACACAGAAAATGAGATTCAAGCCAGAAGCGAGAATAAGATAAATTTTCTGGAGGCTGAGCTCAGGACAGAAATTGTGGTTTTATGAAAGTTTTAAGGTTGCGATTGAGCTATAAGGTGTCCTTTTTGGGTAAGTGCAGCATATGGCACATGAAATTCGTCATTTTATAGTTTTCCGCTAAAAATATTGCTTGTAAATTTTTTTCATGCGTGATATATACAGATTTATTCAAATTTTCGTCCAAACGTCTATATCTAGACCTAAGCAGCTATATCAATGTTGACATAAGTGGAGTGATACTGACCTAAGCAGCTTATTTCTGACGGAACTCATATTCTGCACTGTATCCGTTCTTTTTTACAAAATTTTCCGGGTTCTGCCCCTGACCCTGCTGTGGGGGAATGACATGTTCAAGCGCGCCACTCAAGACCCCCAGCCCCAGAGAAAAAGGTTATCTCTTGGATTCTCACCATGTTCAAGCTACCTGAGTAGCAAATTTGAGAAGTTTACAGCTCTGTTGTCGCAAACATTTCTTTGTAATTCATCCTTTGGTTCCACTTTGGCCTGCCAAGTGCCAACAATCATTCCCTTTTAATTCAAATATGCTCATTTTCAGCCAAACAAGCCTGTCCATGCTTGTATTTCTATCACAAGCGTCTATAAATCCTGCTCTCTGCGCCTGTTGTACAAAACAGGCTTAGTATTACATGGGTTGTAGAACTCCACCGCTTAGGTCAATATTAATCCTGTGTAAGTCATGTTAAGATATAGATGTTTAATTTCTGCGCACAAAACAGGTTGTAGATAATCGTATTTCTGTTAGAGCATAAAGGACAAAACCCATTGGTTACATATATATATATATATATATATATATATATATATATATATATATATATATATATATATATATATATATATATATATATATATATATATATATATATATATATATATATATATATATATATATATATATATATATATATATATATATATATATATATATATATATATATATATATATATATATATATATATATATATATATATATATATATATATACCAAGCATTCCACACATGGTCAAAAGTTTTGAGGGGGTAAAACGAGTTTCCTTAGGATGGGTGGGGGTTAAATGAATTATTTTCATGGCTCATTATGACGCATACAGTTCTTGTCACGGAAATTGCAAACGCAGCGCCGCTGTGATCTACTACGATTGACCAACTACAGTAGAACGTAAGCGCTTCTACCGTAGCCACGCGTGTTCGGTCATATTAAAATTGCCTTCAGCCTTAGTAGATCGCAGCTAGCATATAGCGTTATTTGTCACACAAACGGGAAAAAATTTCTCAATCTGCTTTGATTTTTTGCATGCGTGCGTCTCAAAAGAGTGTGCATGCTGCATGTATAGTCCCAGAAAAAAAGGTAAAAATAGATTGGAATTTTCGCGCATATCATTATAATTCTCGTTCTCTCCATTGTAATCTCATCTAAGAGATAATGGGCATAAAAATGAAAGAAAATAGTATTTCCTGTGTGCAATCAATTGCATATTGCTCTGCCGCAAAAGAGCATTTTAAAATTAATTTCAGGCTGAGAGCGTTCTGCGTTTTCAAACAAATTCATAGCCAATGAAGAGCAAAAGATTCAAAAATCATATAGGCCCAAAAATTTCTTTTTGCCATTAGTAATATGATTTTAAAAAGCGCATCTTTTTGACTAAATCAAAATTAGAAATAAAATCAAAGCAAATTGCTCTTATCTTTCGGAGGGAAAGGTTTTTTAAAAGGTATTTTCATTCTTCTACAAACCATATTTTTCACCATTATATTGCAAAATTGGGAAGAGAATGAATAGTGACTGTAAGGTCTAAGCTAGTAGATCGCAGATAGTAGAATGAGATGACCTTCTTATTGCGCATTAATACAAACATACAGTATGCGTGTCTTTTTCTTTAACAAATCGGAGAATAATACGAACCACGCCGTTATTTGTTACAATGATGATCGTTTTACGCAAGTTGTGGTTTTAACGGCGTGCTGCATGCAGCGTGGAAGGTTCCCTGTGCGCCTAAGTACGTGCTTTGTGCCTGCTGTATGCAGCGTAAATTGGAAGGATAAAAATAGCCAGGCTGGCCATTCTTTTGACACAGGCATCGAAGAACGAAAATCTATTTTGTAGAAAAAATTGAACTAAATAAGCGTCTGAAGTGTTATTGGATAAAACAATTATATTTTTATTACATAATTTTATATAATATTTACATAATGATACAATTAGTAATATAAGAGGGGAACTGACATGGAATACGACTAGACAGGAATTTGAAAATTGATATTTAAAATTATTTTTAAAATGAATGAATCAATCAATTAATCATATATCTTTATTCGATTCTTGTATAGCGCTGAAAAGAATAATAAAATTAATCATATGTCATACCAGCACAGCATGGGGATTCTGGAGGGATGAAACCTAAATAATTTTGTATTAAAAACACTGTTGATGCTCCTTCCTTCTGGCCACAAATGGCCATGGGGGATGTGACCCCAGAAGTTGAAATACATACCCCTGCAAATTACTGTAGACCCCAGAATTCTATTTTTACTTATATTTTTGGCGATTTACCTTATTCTGACCCCCTAGAATTTAGGTGCTGCATATTTAAAATTTTTGTTACATAAAATAAACTAAATGATAAATATCGTTATGCCTTTAAACTACAAAATTGATAAAAAATTCCTCATTATCCTCTTTCAAAAATATTTTGTATCTTCGCTTTTTTCATTTATTTACGATATGTACATCAATAATATATTCAGTTCAGAAGTGAAATAAATCACTTAGTGTCTGTCTCCTCAGGCAAGCATATAGTTCAAAAAATATTGCCCGTTCTATTATTTCGCGCAAATTTTATTCTGACCAGCCAGCTTTCTTCGCAATTTTTCTTGTTCAATTAAAGTACTTATATATGTGTATCTACCATTTTGTATTTATTTTATTCAGCGGACATACGCCTACACATGCAATAAAGGCAAGGCTTGAAAACAACAACAAATTTTTACCTCCTTATATTTTAATCACACAAGCTCACAAAGATTTTGCTCGCGTTCCCTGGGTCTATTTGATTTTTAAATCTTTTGCTCTTCATTGGCGATGAATTTCTTTTAAAACGCTCGAACGTTCTTAGCCTGAAATTAATTTTAAAATGCCCTTTTAAGCAGAGCAATATGCAATTGATCGCACACAGGAAATACTATTTCCTTCCATTTTTATGCCCATTATCTCTTAGATGAGATTCCAATGGAGGAAACGAGAATTATAATGATATGCACGAAAATTCCAATCTATTTTTACCTTTTTCTTCTCGGACTGGACCTGCATCATGCACACACTTTTGAGACGCATGCATGCAAAAAATCAAAGCAGTGTGACAAAAAACGCAATATGCTAGCTGCGATCCACTAAGGCCGAACGCAATTTTAATATGACCGAACACGCGTGGCTATGGTAGAAGCGCTTACGTTCTACTGTAGTTGGTAAATCGTAGTAGATCACAGCGGCGCTGCGTTTGCAATTTCCGTGACAAGAACTGTAAATGATGAGTTTATGTTAATTTGTTTAGATAGTTATATCATTCCTTACCCCCTGTCACAGTCCGGTGAAAATACTCTAATCCATTGTACTTTACTCTTCTTGAATATTTGTGATTAAATTTGCATGAAAACAAATGATAAAAGGAACGATAGATTGACTTGGACTATCAAATATGCACGTAATAATGGAGAGAAAGTGTTTGAATAAATAAATGGACAGAGTATTTTCTACCAAAAGATAATTCAGATTTTAATGCTGGGCATCATTTTGCGCTCTTTCATATTTCTAGCAATAAGTTTTGGTCCGCAAATGACCTGAGGGGGTATGCCTTCCAAAAAAAGATGGAGGGGAACACACCTCATATCCCCAGTGTGCATGTGTGATACCAAACATGGCAAGACTAATAAAATCAGTAATCAATCCTCACTTCTCATTTCCACTCACTAAGCCTAAACAAGAAATGAGGACAAAACACCTTAAAAGATCAATATTGGAAAAATTATTGGCCAAGAAAAACATTAAAACTTATACTGCGGTTAAACGCCTTCACATTAATCGCATCGCATTCTGCCCACCGTTTTTTACTACTGATTCGGTTCTCAATGTGAACCATAGCCAACTTTTTTCACATTTGAAATTTAGGTTCGCAATTTTAGGTAGTCTATAAAACATTTGAAAATTAAGCGTTCGTGTTGAAAAACCAATTTTCGCAGCAAGTCCATCCTACATAAAATAGCAAGAACCAAAATAAGCATAGAAAAATTTAAATTTTGCCTCTCTAGCACGCAAGTTTGCAATAAAATTGCTGCATTTGGCGCAGTGTGGCCTGAAGTTGAATAGCCGATAATTAAATTAAGACAATCCAGCACAGAGCGCCGGAAAATTTTTGAAATTTTACCTCTAAAAAACATTTTTGCATTACATAAATTGTCCGAAAATCCGTGCAGAAGATAGGAAGATTCAATCATTTTAAAATTCCAGAACAAGCTGTCGATATAAGTGCAGTGATTGGCATGACACGGCCTTGACATCAATAACAAATGCAAAGTAAATGAATACAGCACAAAGCACTGGGAAATTTAGGAAATTAAGCACTCTAAAATGAATTTTCGCATTCAAACAATTGTTGAAATCCCTTCAGAAGATGAGGATTTTCAATTATAGTGAATTTCTAGATTATATTATCGATAAAAGTCCTGCAATCGGCGCGGTATTTTTATATTCTTTATCAATCTTCTTACGACGGATACCTTAAGCAACTTTACTTTTGTCGATTAGAATTACGCCTACAAATTTGCTTATGTATGATGTATCAAATTATCAGTCAAAAATCTTGTCTTTCCATGAGAGATTTTTTGGGATTAATAAATATACTACTCGCTCCATAATTATATTTCTCTCTGGAATCACCTAACTGATTTTGTAGTTCGTCCCCCTAACTTAAATATATTCAAATCTAGATCAATTGATGTCAAGGGCGAGCTTGAATCGTCATTTTTATGACCCACTCGTTGCCTTTTGCTGTACTTTTTTACTTTATTGACCCTGCCTATCATTACTCTCTTGCTTCCTACGTAATTGTTGCATTTTCAGCAATAGATTATTTCGAGTTCAATTCAGAACATCAAGTAAAATCATGAAAAGTTTGATTGATTCGAGAATTATCGATTATCTCATCTCACTACAAACAGACTCTTATCTTCTTCTCAGTTTGGTTTCCTAGAATCTAAGTCTTGTGAATTACAACTACTGAAATGCAAACAGCTGGACAGTAACTTTGAGCAATAGGACTACAGTCAATGTAGCTTACATCGACTTTTCGAAAGGTTTTGATAAAGTCCTGTTATCTAAGCTTTTATATAAGCTCTTAAAATATGGAACAAAAGATCTACTTTTTAACCGGCTCGATTCATTTTTACATTGTCGGTCTCAGCGTGTTTGTATTAAAAGAGTTTTTCTGATTTCATGCCTGTTGACAGTGGTGTCCCCCAAGGTAGTTGTATTAGTCCAACTTTATTCTTTATTTATGTCAATGACCTATGCAACTTGATTGAATATAGTTGAGTTAACGTCTTTGTCGATGATGTCAAAACCTTCGGTCCATCTTCAGGTTATCATCTAATATACAGACACATCGGATAATATTTATAACTGGCAACTTTCTGTTGCTTTGAAAAAATGTGCACTTTTGCATCTCAATAAAAATTATCCAAAAAAGCTTTATTCTTTGAATAATATTACTATTCCAAATGACATTAGTTCCGATCGTGATCTGAGTATTTATATTTCTCATAATCTCAATTGTAAGGAACATTTGAATTACATTATTAAAGAAGCTGCTGCTCGTTGTTCTAATCCACAAAGCTTTTCCTTTTCGTAATAAATATATTTTAGTTAGGGCCTATACTACTTATGTAAGACCCATGCTTGAGTTTTCTGTTTCTGTATA
The DNA here is from genome assembly GCA_036768485.1 of Mermis nigrescens. Taxonomy (NCBI): domain Eukaryota; kingdom Metazoa; phylum Nematoda; class Enoplea; order Mermithida; family Mermithidae; genus Mermis; species Mermis nigrescens. The sequence continues at coordinate 3,878,651 of JAVLUZ010000245.1, read as the reverse complement.
GAATCCGTATTATGCAAATCATAAAAACCGACTTGAAAATGTTGGAGGAAGTTAAGAATATGGTACTTTCAGAATACTATATCATAAACTTCAGAAGAGTGGATGTTTTTGCTCAGTACTTAGAACATGTTGAAAGAAGGTGCGGAAAAAAATTTCATCTGTCTATGATCAATATAACAAATGCTTTGTGTTTCAATTATTAGCCTCTTCTCGACCTAAGTATTTGAAGATTCAAACAGTGGAATGCAGAATCACATTTAGATACACAATTTACGTTAAAGGGAGTGGCGACCAATCGAGCTGAAGAGCCGCAATGCGTTATTTTAACTAAATTTGATCAATATTGCAATTCTGCCTACGTATTTCTTTGAATTTAACCATGGGTAAAAGAAATTGCGCTTCGAAAAATATCGATACCAGTTCAAGTGCCAGGTCACCAATCACCATCACGTACATCTAACTTTGCTATATTAAATGCTGCAAATGAAAATTCTGCCGACTGTGTTATTTGTCACAAGTTAGTCACTGATGACGATTCTGCTTTATTATGTGATTTTTGTGAACACTGGGGTCATACTTTTTGCTTAAAAGTTGACGATCATGACTATGAGATTCATTCAAAGCCCAATTCCACTTTCTATTGTTTCCATTGTTGACCGATTGTGAAAAAATATCTGCATATTGAACAACGTTTAGACAATTTTACTACTCAGCTTGCTGACTTACAAAATAAAATTGATCATCTTGAACGTTCACAAAATTGTTCTATTGATTATGATAAAAACGATTTGTCTGCCATGATAAATGATGCGATTGAAAGGGATTCTAAAAAGTGCAATGCCGTTTTATTCAATTTGCCTTAATCGAACAGTGTTGAGGACATAAATCAGGTTGAATCTCTAATCGACTCTCATTCTGACGGTCATGATCTAGAGTCGTCCGACGTTACTCGCGTCTTTCGTGATGGTCCCATTCATGATAATCGCGTTCAATTTGTCAAAGTTTGCCTGACTTCGGCTCAGGCAAGGCATTGTTTTATCTCATTGATTAATAAGACAGTCCACGTCCAATCCAAAGGTCCACTTTCGCGTCTACGTTGTCGTCCTGACCAGTGATCGGACCGAGGGTACTTTTTGGACTCCTCGGCCTCGGCCTCGGCCGAGGCGACTTAAAATCCTTGCCTCGGCCAAGGCCGAGGCCGAGGCCGAGGGTAATGCCGAGGGTCAAGCTTATATACCTATACCCATAAAAAGTACTCTTAGAAATTTTGTATGTATATGAGCTAGAGAATAATCGCAATATTTAACACTTTATCGAACTAAAACAAATATTTATTGGTATTAGCCAGAATTTTTATTTCAGTCTGATGAAGCAGATAATTCATCATCAAAATCTAGATCATCTGAATCAAAGTTAGCCTCATCTATTTCTGCCTTGTTGTGCTATCGCGTTATCGTCGTCGTCAGCCTTTATCAGATTCTTTTAAAGTCACACTATTATAACCAACTGCTTTGAGATTGTGCTTTACAAAAAAGAGTTTTTGAACGTTTTAAGGTAGCAGACAAATGCGAGAATTACTGTACTCTCTGATCCATCCAGTAGCGGAAGGGGGCGGCATACAAACTTTCCCAAAAAAGTCAAAAACAGGTCCAAAATTTTGCCCTTAACGCGGCAAAATAGCATTTTTCGGTATTTTACATTGTATACTTTCTACATAAAATCACTTTTGAAGTTATGTTTTTCTTAAAATTTTAGAATTTTCGACAATTTTGTGCGAAAAAAATCATTAAATTCCTAAGACTTTAACAAAAATCTGGCACGAAGCGCCGAAAAATTTTGCAAAATTAAGGCGGATAGACGTCTAGAAGCATGATTTACTGCTTGATTTCCTGTATTTATAGCATTTGATGCGAAACATCGAAATTTTTTTAATGAAAATAGAAGAAAACTAAGCAAAAATAGCTGTTTTCTGCTGTTAAAATTGTTTTGAAACGTACATGAACAGAAAAGGGCTTCCAGGGCCCGGTTT
>JAVLUZ010000245.1:3778149-3876522 GCA_036768485.1 Mermis nigrescens | reverse complement strand
TAGATGTTTGGTTTGTCATGTGAGCAAGTCATAAAGCTATAGTCTGTTTCATTTAACTCTGCGGTTTTCTTCTGAATTTTTCCACAAAATTAGGCTACAAAAGCGGATTGAATTTTGGATGCAGTAATGCGGCTTAACACAATCAAACGTCTCTATATGACTCGGCATGCTGTAGAATATCATATTTATTGTATTAGTGTAAAACACTTTTCTAGTCGCTTCAAACTTTTTCAAAAACCTCGAAGTTAAATGAAACAGATTGCCATTACTGTTTGAAATCGCTGTCTTTGTATTTTTGGTCAATTGTCTTTGTTAACAAGGTACCTTAAAAGCGCATTTATCACATATTTTCAAGAATTACTGTATTACAATGAATAATCCACTCACAAGCCAATTTTGCATTGCACATGTGATGTACAAATTTATAAAATCAATGTTTAGGAGCTCTTTTTGAACAAATTAATGTTTGGAGATGAGAAGAGACTATTTGATCAGGTTAGGAGTTCCAAATTTTCCGGTATCGTTGCGAAAAGTCGTTAAGGTGAGCATTGGAACGGACAGCTGGTAACGTAAGTTTACGACTGTTAATGGATCAGGTTGATGCCTGAACTAAAAACCCTTGATTCAGAAATACATTATTGCATGCAATACAAGATAAACCATTGATAACTTTGATGACATGAGACATAGACGATACTGGGGCTGAAGACGACGAAGTTCTGAAAGAAGATAGGTTATAGCAAGACTTATACTTGGCGTTCAAGCATAGGATAAATTGCTATTAATAACCAAAAGACTGCTTTAGGGCACTGATTATTGGCCAATGTTGGCCCCGAATTTTTCGTTAAAGGCCAATATTGGCCAATAACGCGTGCATTAGGGGCCAATATTATTAAAAATACAGTATATAATGATAAACATATTATGTAGAAAAATTAGAACCTGCTGAAAAAATACTATTTACATTCAAGTAAATGTTTAAGAGAGTTTCAACCTACTGTAAAGCGTAAGATATCACACGCCGAATCTGTATGACCAGAATTAAGTATAGTCTATTTCGTTTATTGGAAAGCTTTTCCGCTGAATTTAGTCCGCATAAACCAGGCCACTAAAGTGACCTATAAGTACATACCTTATATGATGCAGTCTTGCCTCTTAGCAGTATCAAAGATCATAATTCAACTCGATATTCTTTAGAAAGAAAGAAGAAGAAAGAAAATTTATTACTAATACCAACAGTTAAAATACAAAATGACAAGATATATAATAAATGCAATTACGAATTAGTAAAGGGACATGCGAGTCAATGGAATGACAAGTTTTACGCGCGCCCCACAAGATATCTAGATAAATCAAAGTTTGCTAATCTAGATTTAAATATGTTTAGGTTAGGGAAGAAACAATGAAGTCAGGAAGATCGTTCCAAACTGCGATGTATTTGTAAAAGAAATCAAACTTTTCTAAATTAGAATGTACAGTAGGTATGACTAATTTAAATCTATTAATGCTACGGGTAATATTATGATTAAATACAAAAAAATCATCAGCTTCCAAACATGATTTATGACAAATAATTTGATACATCATACACAGACAAATCTGCAAGCGTCTTAATTCAAGTCTGCACAATTTAAGTTGTGTTAAACGATCCTCGTAAGAAAGAATATTATTATAGCCAAAAATATATTTAGTGAATCTACGTTGAACAGCTTCCAATCTATCTATATCCTTAAGATAAGAGGGGTTCCATACACTGCAACAATACTCTAATAAAGGTCTAACATAACAACTATAAGCTTTAACAAGATTACCTTTATCACGCGAAAAAAATGATTTGCGTATTAAAATACATCTAAAGAAAGCTTTTTTAATCAAAGAATTATAATGTTCCTTAAATTTTAAATTTCGAGGAATCAAAACTCCTAAATCACGGACAAACGGATCACTAGAAATAATTTCCCCATTTAGTCTATAAACAGCTTTTTGATTATTATTACCCAAATATAGAACTTGACTTTTGGTTCGAGAAATAGGTAAATCCCATGCAATTGCCCAGTCAATAATCTTATCTAAATCAGACTGTAATAATTTACAGTTACGACTAATATTGAAAATTTTGATATCATCTGCGAACATATAAACCGTACTACAAATATTATCACATATATCATTTATAAAAATCGAAAAGAGCGTAGGTCCAAGGACACTTCCTTGGACGACACCGCTGGTAACAGGCACATAATCTGAAAAAGACTGATTAACGCGAACACATTGGGAACGATTAAACAAATAGGCCTTTAACCATGCATACAAATTACCGTTTATTCCATATCCGTTTAACTTAATAAGAAGTTTTTCCATATTTACTTTATCAAAAGCTTTAGAGAAATCTAAATATATTATATCAACAGTTTCTTTTTTAGCTAACGACTGAATCCATGAAAATTTACACTTTAACAATTGTGTTTCACAAGATTTATTCTTTTGAAAACCAAATTGAAAAGGAGATATTAGTTTATTAACCTTAAGAAAGTCTAACTAATTGACTATTAATAATTCTTTCCATAATTTTGCAATGGGGCAACAAAAGCGGGCCTGTCAGTCGGTCCATGGTACCTACTGAGCCTAAGCTCAATAAGCAGGTAATCAATGTCAGAACAGAATACGCATACTTTGATTGAAAATCGAAATTAACGGCTGGTCGATTGATTAAGGTTCTGAAACACTTTGAAACAAAAGGTCACGTTTTGATCTGGTTAGCAGCGACTTTCTTCCGCTTCATCGGATGCTACGAACTGCACCCACCAGGGCACGGCAAGCTGGGTTTTTGAATCTGAGTTTGCGGGTTTTTTGGTGCGAATCATTGAGTTTTGGGTTTTGGGTTTTATCCGCGGTTAGCAATTTTTCGTCAGATAAACATAGAACAAATATAGAGAAGAAGAAAGAAAATTTTATTACTAATACCAACAGTTAAAATACAAAATGACAAGATATATAATAAATGCAATTACGAATTAGTAAAGGGACATGCGAGTCAATGGAATGACAAGTTTTACGCGCCCCACAAGATATCTAGATAAATCAAAGTTTGCTAATCTAGATTTAAATATGTTTAGGTTAGGGGAAGAAACAATGAAGTCAGGAAGATCGTTCCAAACTGCGATGTATTTGTAAAAGAAATCAAACTTTTCTAAATTAGAATGTACAGTAGGTATGACTAATTTAAATCTATTAATGCTACGGGTAATATTATGATTAAATACAAAAAAATCATCAGCTTCCAAACATGATTTATGACAAATAATTTGATACATCATACACAGACAAATCTGCAAGCGTCTTAATTCAAGTCTGCACAATTTAAGTTGTGTTAAACGATCCTCGTAAGAAAGAATATTATTATAGCCAAAAATATATTTAGTGAATCTACGTTGAACAGCTTCCAATCTATCTATATCCTTAAGATAAGAGGGGTTCCATACACTGCAACAATACTCTAATAAAGGTCTAACATAACAACTATAAGCTTTAACAAGATTACCTTTATCACGCGAAAAAAATGATTTGCGTATTAAAATACATCTAAAGAAAGCTTTTTTAATCAAAGAATTATAATGTTCCTTAAATTTTAAATTTCGAGGAATCAAAACTCCTAAATCACGGACAAACGGATCACTAGAAATAATTTCCCCATTTAGTCTATAAACAGCTTTTTGATTATTATTACCCAAATATAGAACTTGACTTTTGGTTCGAGAAATAGGTAAATCCCATGCAATTGCCCAGTCAATAATCTTATCTAAATCAGACTGTAATAATTTACAGTTACGACTAATATTGAAAATTTTGATATCATCTGCGAACATATAAACCGTACTACAAATATTATCACATATATCATTTATAAAAATCGAAAAGAGCGTAGGTCCAAGGACACTTCCTTGGACGACACCGCTGGTAACAGGCACATAATCTGAAAAAGACTGATTAACGCGAACACATTGGGAACGATTAAACAAATAGGCCTTTAACCATGCATACAAATTACCGTTTATTCCATATCCGTTTAACTTAATAAGAAGTTTTTCCATATTTACTTTATCAAAAGCTTTAGAGAAATCTAAATATATTATATCAACAGTTTCTTTTTTAGCTAACGACTGAATCCATGAAAATTTACACTTTAACAATTGTGTTTCACAAGATTTATTCTTTTGAAAACCAAATTGAAAAGGAGATATTAGTTTATTAACCTTAAGAAAAGTCTAACAATTGACTATTAATAATTCTTTCCATAATTTTGGCAATAGAACAACAAAGAGAAACGGGCCTGTAATTATCCACTAATGCTGGATCCCCCTTTTTTAATATTGGAATAACATGTGCCATGCTCCAAAGCTCGGGAATATTTCCAGACAGAAAAGATACAGTATGAATATTCGTAAAAAATCAATCGCCGCTAATTGAGCACAAAACTTTGACATTTAATGAGGCAAAAACTACCCATCTACCCCCTTAGCTTACCCGAGAAACTCGGTTTAATCCCTTGCAAAGCTTTGAATCGTTTGCATGTATGAAGCAAGTTCGAAAATTCGTCAGAGTTGAGCTTCGATGGTTGAGATATTATGCTATTTTATACGATAAATTTTGATTGAAACGAAAATAAATTTATTGTTGCTTTAAAATTTTTCTTCTCTGTTGTATAGAACTCGCCAAGAAACCGTTAAATGTACTGTTATTTTCTCCTCTATCCATACATTTAACAGGGGGTATGCAGGGATCCCCCACCAAAAGTCGGTCGTCCCCCTCATCCCCCGGAGCCAGAAAATTTTTGACCCCCCATTTTTGGGAAAAATTAAATTGTTTGGACGTTTCGTTGGCCGAAATTGGAGGTCATTCACCCCCTACCCCTAAAAACGGCCTTCAGCACCCCCTAATTTCGAGCCTTTACATGGTTGGATTGGTGAGGACAAGGGGATTCAATTAAGGTGAAATTAAGTCTAATTCAGGAGTGACTTAATTGTTTCAAGTCGCGAAGAACTAGTCACAAGCTTGCTGGATCCAGAATTTCAGAAATGGGTTTGGTGCGGATTTGCTTTTGATTATTTTCATCCTACGATTTAATAGACTGATCTGATTAATAAATAATTGAATAAATTAAAATTATTTAACATTTATAATATTGGATGGATCAGTTTGCTCGTGTAGCTTTTGTTACCCTAAATCTTGCGTCTTTTTGCTTTACTTTTATCAACAGCAAGCTTTACTTGCATTCTTTATTTCATTTACCGATTTATTTTTCCTTCCTTTTTTCATTTCTTTTTCTTTTTGTCATATCGACGACTTTGTATTGTTTATATTTCATTTTTTCTTTGTTTTTATGCAACGAAAAAAGCATAAGTACCTGGTTTTTATGTTATCTTGAAAGATACTTTTAACACTTGGTCACTGCCGGTCACTTTTTAGGTATGCTTCAAAAGAGCTATGTTTCCATTGCTGGCCCGCATGCCGTACGGTCTTTACTACAACACTCCTTTAGTAAGTATAATCGATGTCTGAACCGCATTCCGGACCCGATTAGTTTATTCCCGTAACTTTAGATTTTTGTGAAGTTTAAACTGACAACGATGTGTATGGTAAACTAAATTTAGAATCAAGTAATTGACACGGTATTCCATAGTTAGTGCCAAGTTGACTATCGTAGTCAGGCCCTTATCTCGGATTTGGCAGAGAGGGGCGGACCCTTCATAAATTGCTCTATATCTCGGGAAATTCGTCGGGATAGCTCGCAAAAACCGCATTTTTCGACGTTTTTCGACATGCTCTATCCATTAAGATCATAAAATTCAAACCTTTTCGTAAAAATTTTTCCACTCAAAATGCTATTAAACGTGTCGGTTTTTGGTCGCGCTTGAATTAAAATTATGGAAAATACTTCATATCTGACGCTAAGCGCCAAAAATTTGAAGATTTTACCTCAAAGACGGGCTATTTTCTCTGACTTCTTTTCATAGATTATCTTACCTTTCAAAATTTCTTTTCTTGGCCAGGGGGGCGGCCGCCCCTCCGCCCCCTCTAAACACGGCCCTGATCATAATTGTTAGTGCTAAGTTAATCAAGATCGCATGAACCTCAGATTAATGCGAGATTTACAATTTTTCGTTAAACGGCCATTGTTATTTTTCTTATCACTTAGTTATTCAGTCGGTGGATTTGCTTTCAGTTCGCATTGCAATGGCGGTTTTTTTAAAATAAAATTATATTAATTGTAAAATGTTTTAAGCAGTAATGAATGATCCTACTCTGTATGAAAGTCTGCAAATTAGGGATATGTCGGTCATTTTTTGGATGCTGTGTTGTTACATGTTTTTCTATGTACATATGTATTTCTAACCAAAAATGGCAGACAACGCATAAACTTGACCTACGTATGCAACTTTTACCCGAAAAAATCGGGTTAGGAGGGGCAAAAATGACAGCATCCTTTAGGTAATGCGATCTTTATGTCATTTTGGATAAGAAAACTGAATAGAATTCAATTCAGAAACGGATGTTTTGGCATGGAATCACAGTTTTTTATCATATTTTATGCGGCTATTTCAGTAAGCGTGAACAGCTGACTGATGATAAATTGACAAATTTATAGAAAAATTAATATTTTTGGCGCTAAACTGACCACATTTGCTGAAAAATTGGACTGCTGAGTTACATAGGTATTATGCGGTAAGCTCAAACTTTTTCTTGCATAAGCTGCACTATTTTAAAATCGCATGACAGTATCACACGTGGGCGGAAGGAGTTGGGCGGTTGGGGGATATGACTTTAGAAGGCCGAATACCCCCTAAAAAATACATTTCCCCCAGATTTCAATTTTTGAAATTTTTTTGTTTGTTCTTTTTCGCGTTTTTTTTTTGATGCTGGATGAGAAACGTTGGAAAAATGGCGTTTTTCGCCATACTACCATTTTTGAGACCTTTTTTACCTCGAAAAATCTTCTACCCTTCTTTCCAGAATTCAGGTGCTGCCCGCCTATGGACAGTACCCGCTTTGTCGAAATTTTACGGAGACATTCACAACATGGGAAATCTGGGAGGGAAACCATTTTTTAAGTTTCTTTCTGGGCTTAGAAACATCATTTTTGGCGTTTATTACGATGTTTTGTCTTTCTAGCACATAAAAACGGCGAAATTTTGGAAAAAAATTAAAAAATTCGAATAAATTACACAGTTCAGTCAAAAAATGAGAAGATATAAGGCGTGAAGTGTTGAAAATGTGATACTTTTGAGCAAGCAGATAATTGAAAATGCTTTATGCAGTCAGCTTATTTTCTACGACTTTGGAAAATCGAGATTTCTGGGGGGTAGGTCGTCCTCCGCCAATCCATTCGGAGTCAGGAAATTTCACCTTCATAACCCACTTTTCAGGTTTCGATTATATTTCGGTTGATTTTTTAAGCTTTTTGGCCAAAAATTGAACTCGATCTGCCCCGTTCTCTCTAGAAATGACTACCTCCTCTCAAAATTTTGACGTGTTACATGTCATGGAAGGGGTTAGTCACTCATACATGTAGTGGTTCGAAATTTTGGGTGGGGGTCCCCGGTTATTTTTAGGGGGTGCTAAATGACCTCCAGTTTTTAGTCAAAAACGGCCAAAAAACCCGTAAAAATGGTCAAAAAAACGCCTCGTTTTTTTTCTAAAAAATGGGTAGGGGGTCAGATAATTTTTGACTTTGGAGGATGAGGAGACGTCCGACTTTTGGTCGAGGGATTCCCCAACCCCCACTCCTGTCACATGTACTATCTCTCTTCCTCCTATGCCTATGTGTGTTCCTTAATCAAGGTGCAAGGCTGTAGCGGAAGTGGCCTTTTTCACGCGTTTTCGCAACATTTGCTCAATAGACTGGATATTCCTTATCACGAACCATCGAGTGATAAAATTCGAATCACTTTTTTAACCAGATCGACGAAATATCGAAGAATTTTGAACGAAGACGCGGTAAATGTGCATTTTTTGTGCAAAAACTCGACCTTACTCGCTTATTTTGGCCTAAATACGATTTTAAGATCTTAAGGGCACTGCGTGCCGTTGGCGAATACGAAATTACGAAGGTAGATTTTAATCAGTAAGCAAGATGTTTTACATTTTTTTATTCAGTTTAAGTAATATATCTTATTCATTCCCGTAGCATAATTCATTAATTACTATATACTTGATAAAAATTTAATCGACTAATTATGATATTAAACTTTCTTTGCTTATTATTTGACGAACCTGCTTTGTAAAGCTGAAGTTAAGCTCCATCTCGTTGAATTAAGCTCAAATTAAGCGCAGCGTATTAGCATGCGCTGAAGAACTGAGAATTTCAAAATTCTCTTGTATTGTGATACGATTCGTGGTTTAAATAGCATACGAAGAAAGTGCTCTTTTTCTTTAGGTCTATCAAACTACAGTAATCTCAGAATTGCAACCATTCTGCAAATAATATAGAACTGTATATTTCATGTTTTAATATGATTCTATAAGTTGACATCTTATTATGTTCTATTTAGTATGTTTATCAGCTCCACTTAATTTGTTTCTAAATGTAAATTAGTCTCTCGTAATACATACATATGTGGTTAACCGTACTGACAGCTCGAAACTGATAAAGCTACTCGATCGTTTTGATTAAATGTTAGTTGTAAGATTAAGAAAACTTATGTCTTGCCTATTGTGCGTGAGAAATTTCAACTATTTCGGGTTGGGAAAAATTTTATTTTATTTTTCTTTTTTTTATCTTATATTTTTGTTTCTTATATTTTTATTATTTTGTTTATTAATTATTTTTTAATTTTATGTATTTTTCCACTTTATCAAAAATTAAAATGAAATTTCAATATTTGAATTAAAAAATCAGTGTAAACATAAAAGCTCAGGATGGGCGATTTCCTTATCAAACTCAGTTGAATAATAATCAAAATTTTTGTAAATTTTCTGTCCTCGTCGAAAAAGGTTTTTAAACTTCTTTGAAACGGTAGCAAATTCTCTAAGCTTCTGCCAAACTTTTTCGTACGAAAAATGATCTTGCTTTTGAATTATTGTAAGGGTGCCGTTTTCTTCTTAATTTTTATCCTAAACTGGCTATTTTTCTATATTTTTGAGTTTTTTTCATCGTTTTTGTATTTTTTATTAGGCTGTCTCTTACTTTAGCAGTGAATTTTGTTTTAAAGCGTTGTTTAGGCTACATATGTGAGTATTTGGGAATGCTTAACGTTGGTTAATTTTAATTTTATTTATATTTTCTAAATTTTTTCCCCAATTTTAATTCGTCAAAAAATGAAATTACTTTTGAATAAAGTTTTCAATTTTCGGCAGAATAGATTTTTGCCCAAATTTGATTCTATACTCAATAAACGACAGACGTGTTTTGTAGCCAAATAAAGTTCGTTGACCAATTGGCTATTACTCGAAATAGCGACATCTTCATTGGCATGCATGGATCGGGTCTTACTCATGCGTTGTTCTTGCCGGATTGGGCGGTTCTTTTTGAAGTGTAATTTATCTCGTCTGATTCATACTGTAACGGCTCGAAATTTGGGGGGGGTGTCCCGACGATTTTTAGGGGGGTGGTAAATGACCTCCAATTTTTGGCTAAAAACGGCCAAAAAACGCCTAAAAACGGCAGAAAAAATTCAATTTTCCAAAAAATCGGGGGGAATGGTGAAAATTTTTCTGGGTTTGGGGGTATGGGGGGACATCCGACTTTGGTTGGGGGATCCCTCATCCTCCCTGTTGCATGTATGGCTGATTTTATTTAATTAATGTCGATTAATTAATGCGTTGTTTAGTTTCATTTGGTATCAATATTTATTCAGTACAAATTGTCGAGTGTCATAAAACTAAGTCGCTCTCTTTTATTTAAGCATTATTTAATTACTTAATTGCAATTAAATTTATTAAATTATGTGGATTAAAATGTTTCAATAGAGCAGTCATTTATAGTTATGTACCTCGCCTGAAGTCGGTTCCTGCCTCTTATATATATATCTTAACACCTCTCGAAGTTTTTAGGAATAACTTATTTTGCAGTCTCTAGGCATTTTAAATTATTAATAAAAATATAATGCATATTTTATTCTGATTTTGTATCAAAATTAGGGATGCACCGATATGGGTTTGGCCGATATATCGGCTGGCCGATATATTGGCGAATCATGGCCGATAATATCGGCCGATATATCGGCCGATATTTTGGCCGATATGTCGGCCGATATAAAGAATTATAGTAAATGCAGGGATGATGTACTCAGTAATTCCACAGAATGAGCAGTCAATGCTTCATGATCCTGAAATTTAAGTACAATAAAACAATAAGAATCATATCTCGGAAATGCAGGTTGAGTGCATGATGCTTTGAATAGAATCTTACTAATACTGTATTGACTCTAATTGCCTAATATGAGCATACAATTCTGCCAGATTGGGAGTTTCTCTCTATTTTTGGGAGTTTCCAACTTTTTCTGGAAAGTTTTCAATCTATAATCAGTTGAGTGATGGGTGTTCTCGATGCACTTTTTGAATTTTTTAGGGGCTTGTTGCCTACACTGTGTACATGATGTTAGAATGTTTCTAAGAAATAACCTGAGTTTTATTTTTCAAAAGTCATATTTGGCAACAGTATGAGCATGATGTATATAATCGCAGTATCATGTGTATTTTCCAGTTATGTTAGCCGAAATCTTTTCATCCAAGATTGTTTTACTTGAAAAGAGAAGCTTTCTGTGGGCGAGTGAAAACAAATTCCTAACCTCAAATTATGTAAATAACAGTCCCAATTCAGGCGTAGATGAAACTAAAGAAATTAGCAAATATTTCGAAAAGCTCTGATAGCCAATACTTGCAATATTTTTGAATGGTGGCGTAATAATAAAGGACGTTTTCCTGTGCTTGCCAGCATTGCCAGAGTATACCTGTCAGCCCCAGCATCAAGCGTCGAAAGTGAGAGGCTATTCAGCACAGCAGGAAAAGTGCTTACACAACTGAGAAATCGACTTAAGCCGAACATTGTAGAGGAACTCTCATTTTTGAAAGGAAATGCAGTACTGTGGTCTTGATACTTGATGTCAATTATGCTTGTAAAAGTGAGAATATAGTGAAATACGTTTTTAGTAAAGTTCCTTTTGATGTATGCAGTGGCATTTTTGAAATTCTTTGTCAACTATCCATTTTCTTATGAAATTCTAGAAATTTAGAAATTATCGGCCAAAAACTGGCCGATAATGGCCGATACCGATATATGAAAAACAGGCCGATATATCGGCCGCCGATATATCGGTGCATCCTAATCAAAATAATCGATTTCTCGATTTGCGGTCCGAAGTTGAAAGACGAATGCGCGTTTTTCGATCTTTAGTCGCAGATTTGGCAGCCTGTTTATCGAAAATACGATTGAAAAATAATCATTATCATCATTCCCAAAGTATACGTAGCATGCATTGAATTAATTAAGATTAAAATTAAATTAATTAACGGATACGAAGCCATCATCAATTTTTTCAGGGACATAGTTTTTTATCACAATTGTGCTACACTGGAACTAGAGTGTTTTCGAAATAATTATTTGACGCTAGTTCTCAAATGCAAATATATACATTACATATAAAAAATATATAAAAAAATATATATGTAAAAAAATATATGTGAAAAATTTATAATATATATATATAATGCATTAAAAATGTATAAATATAAATAAACAAATATAAAAAAATTTAATTATAAAAACTTAATATGCAAATATATATAAATATACAAATAAGTACATCTTTATATGCATTCGGTCCAAAAATTATAGGTTTTCTTGCCTTCAATGTTAAGGGCCTACCGGTTTTTTGGATTCTATAAAGAACAGACAAGTTCATAACACATCGAAATTCTAAAGGGTTACCTACTTAGCCATTTTTAGTGAGAAACGGGTAGATGATCTTGAATTTTTTAAAAAAGGACAAAAAAACCGCCTAAAATAGTAAAAAACGCATGTTTCTGCCGAAAATTGGGTAATAAGGCGGCGGGTGAAGAAGTTTTGACATCAGAAGAATGGGGGGACGGCCGATTTTGGGTGCAAGATCCATAAACGGGCAGCAACCAAATTCTGGGGATCCGTTGGGGCAAAATCGACTGATTTTAAGAGTGTTTCAGATTCTAGGGGCTTCAGACCCCCGAAACTCCTATGCCCATTTATTTGTGATAGTCATTCGTGCGAAAACACCTAAGCTTCTATGCTATGATTAAAAATTCGAAATAATCAGTCAACAGTGGCGGATCCAGGATTTTCCTAAGGGGGCGGTACCCCTATGGGGGGCGGAATCCTGACTTGGGCGGAAAAATTAGCTGTTTTAAACCAGAAATCGCTAAAAATCGCTCAAAAATCCTTAATTTTGCGCACTATTTTGGGCCAATAGGGGGGGGCGGCCGACCCCCCCCCTAAATCCGCCCCTGTCAGTCACCACAGTCTTACAAAATTATTTTTATGTTAATTGTATGAACGTCAGAAGTTAATTTAAAAAATATGGAAAATAAATTAATTTTATTGAATTTTATGAATAAAGTGTTATTGATAAATTCTGCAAATAAGTACCTAATTTTAAAAATAGTAAAAACAAAGTTGACCAAATGTAAGAAAAGTTAATTCAAAAATGGACCCTATATTTGCCAACTAATAATTTTGGGATTTTATTTACCTGTTAGCTCTGACCCTTTGTATCTGTGATGCCGTTAAAAAGTTTTCTATTATATTATTTTTAGCTGAAAATTAAATAGAATGAAAAACCTACTTCTCTTCGAATTTTTGAGGTCGAAAAATACCGAATTCAAAGGTAATTCAGAAATTTGGAAAAATTTGAAAAATTAAAAACTTGACAGTTCAACAAAAATTCGCGGTGAAAAAAATTTAAAAATTCGTAAATTTAACATTAAAAAATCTAATATATCCGCTTTACACCGGAAAAAATGTGTAAAGCGGAATATTAGTTTTACCGTAATGTCCCAGACGTAAAATTAAATATTATTGCATTTGTGGTGGGGAAATGACTGCAATGAAAACCTTCTTAATTCGGAATTAGTGATGTAATTTATACTACTTTACTCGAGTAGTGTACGCCGCTTATTTTTTGTGTGATCCTAATAGTTTACACTTTATTTTTTAGTTTAAACTACTTTTTGTTCAGTTTACACCGTTTTATTAGTGCAAAATAACTTCGGCGCATTTTGACACAAGGAAATAGTGCCCAATTTAAAAAAACATGAATTCAATTTTTGTTAAATCGATTTGGATTTGGAGGTTCTCTTGTTTACAACTTTCCATTTCTACCAATTTACACAGTTTACACACATTTTCCTAACACAGTTATATCGCTGTTGAGCTGAAAAAATTTTCTTGGTGATTCAGATATAATTGCGAAGATGAATGGTGCTACTATGACCTGGCTAGATTGAGGGGCATAAAATATATAACTTGGAAGACACGTTCTAAGCTCACTCAAGAGGACCAAGTATAGTTTAGCAGATGTTACTTTGACCTGGCATGCACAGCATGGGAACTCTGGGAATAAAACCAAAACTTTTTTCATTTTCGGACTTAAAGACGGTAAATACGCATCAAAAATTTATTTTTGGCGTTTCGGACGATCCTCTTTCTTTCCAGGGGCCAATTCATTTCCACTTGGAATTCCAAGTCCCAAGTTCCAAGTCTTGGAAAAACGTGAAATTTTCCAAGTCCTAGTTTATTTGCTCCGTCATTTTCCAAGTCCTTGAAATTCCAAGTTCCAACTTCCTAGTCTTGGAAAACCGGCTTTTTTCCAAGTTGTGATTCATTTGCAGCTCGGTTTTCCAAGTTCCAAGACTTGGAATTTCCAAGTGTTTTTCCCAAGTAAAAGTGCATTTTTCCAAGAGTCGGTTCATTTGCTTCTGAATTTTTGGACTTGGATTCCAAGTCTTGGAAAATTTACTTGGAAAAGAGCATTATTTTTTCCCAGTCGATTTTCAGTTGGAAAAATTTTTCCAAGCGCGTTAAGTCGATCTTATTCATATTATTTGGCGTAAGTGAATGATCAAAAATCAATAATAATAATATTAATAATAATAATAATAAGAATAATAAATAATAATAAAAGTAATAATAACAACTATTATAATATATTAATAAATAAATCTTATATTTTTCAAATTTATCGGAATAAACCTGTGACATTTAAAAATCCAAATAAATTATTATGCGAGTGTAATTATTTTTTCAATAAGTAACAAGGATAAATTTGCGAAATTATGATCACTAACGGCCAAAAATCATCGCAAATTACATAAACTGCCAAACATTTTTGCCCCTCCCCTTAAATCCGCCCCTGCTTTAAACATACGTACAAAAAATCTTATAAAACAGTCTGAACATTTAGAATTATTTCATTTTCGATTTAACTAAATAGCTTTTCACATCTCAAGATCGTGTTAGATGCCGCTTGCATAGCAAATTCGTCCTCTCTTGCAGCTTGCAGAAAATTGACTAGATCAGCATAAGTTGCTCTTTGAAAAAGTTTATCAGCAATTTCTAAATAAGACTAATTTTCTAAAAATCTATAGTACAAATATTGCAAAGTCGAGAAATTTAAATTCTTTTGAATTGCATTATTTAGATTTCATAATATCAATAATAATGATAAAAAATAATAATAATAATCACGACAATAATAATTACGACAATCAAAATGAAAAAATTGTTCTACGAGTCAAGCAAGATTGTTCCGTTATTTTAAAGAATGCTACTCAAAATAGATAAAAAATATACGATTCTGTCAAATATGCAGCCTTATAATGCTAAGTTGCAGTACATACGCGTTATACATTGGATAATCGTGCATAAATAGGCATACAACAGTGACTCGCAGGCGTCGCGCAAGATATAATGTAGGTACATAAATATATATGTTTCTACTACAAGTTAAAAATTGGATGGAGTTCTCCTTTGTTCTCATTTATTGTGATGAATATCCGAAAACAACTTTTTTAAATCCAACAATCATGCAATTTCCAACAAATCAAGGAGGCTAAATAGTAGAGTATTTTGTGTTTTCAGCTTATTTCTACGTACTTCTGAGTACGACTCTACGCCGGATCCACTTTGATGATTCTTGTCGAACTTCCGTAATGTAGCTTTCTGCAGATCTTGCCAGCATTCATCACGAAATTTACTCCACGATTTTTCTGAATATTTCGTTAATCCTCGCGATAGCGTTTCTCTTTGCACTTCTTTGCACGCTGCTTATTTGTCTTTATTCGTTAATTTTACAGAAAATGCCCAAAAATTACGTCTCTTCTTTCCTCAATTGCCTTAAACACTACTTTTTTCGCGCGTTTTATCGTTCGGTGGTTTTCGGCACGACATTTTTAGCGCAGTGTTTGCAAACACAATGACATTCCACCAAAAACAGCGTTTTCACGAGAGACGCGCGTGTGACACTCCTTATTGCTTTTATCGTACCTTAACTCACGCGCAGCGCATTGTGAACAGATTTATGTTAATTAGGCTTGGAAATTTTTATCCGAGCCCGACTTGGAAATTCCAAGTGCTTGGAAAGAGCAAAAAGACAGACACTTGGAAACTTGGAAAATGTACTTGGAGACTTGGAGAAAAAAACGACATTTTTCCAAGTTGAAAAATGCTAATGACTTGGAACTTTTATTTGAGCAGATGAACTGACACGTGGAAACTTGGAAATTCCAAGTCTTGGAAACTTGGAACTTAGGACTTGGATTTCCAAGTGGAAATGAATTGGCCCCAGAACGTAGAAACATAAAAAATTTGAAAATACCCTAAAATTCGGATAAATTGAAGAAAATGCAGTCAAAATGAGTATATAGGCCCCCTTCAGAAATCGACTTCTAAGCATCACGTCGTTTAAAAATTCGTTTTACCGCTGACAGCTTCCCCGACGTGCCTCAAGAACTTATGCATTGAATATAACAGGCTCTCAGACTCCCCAACAATTGCCTATGTATCATATTCTAATTCAGATTTATAGATGTATAATCATACATGCACAGCATGGGAATTCTGGGGGTGTGAAATTATAGAGTGCCTTTTTTGGGTCCAAAAAATGGTAGGTAAGCGTCAAAAACATCGTTTTTCAGCGTTTCTGACGATGCGCTATCTTTCTAGAGCATAAGAACAAAAAATTTCGGAAAAAAATAAAAAAGTCGGAACAAATTGAGCAACGTATAGTCAAAACATGAGTATAATGGCGCGAAGCGCCGAAAATTTGGCACTTTTGAGCAAATAGATAGCTAAAAATGCTTTGAAGAGCATGTTTTCTACAAATTTTTGTAGAAAATTTTTGGGAACTTTTAAAAAATCGCCAATTCTGGTGGAGGTGAAGAAATTTTTGTGTGCGGGGGGGGGGGGGTTACAATTTTTCTGGGTGGTGAAACCCCAGGATCATGTATGGTTGACACCCCACGCCACATCACGTGTTTTTACGACCAGACGTGCACGTGGGGATGAGGATTTGAGGGTCTCTAGACCCTCAGACTGGGAAAATGGAAAATTTTCTGCGGAAAAGGAGGCAAAATAAAGGCCTAGAAAATTTTCTTCAAAAGTGCTTGAAATTGACCAGGAACTTTGGAATAACGTAGTTTCAACGATATTTTAGCATTTAAACTAGGTTTGGTGATCATGTCGGCACATAAAAGCTAAATTTTGACCCCTACTCACCCCCAGATCGGTCATGCTGTGCTTCTTTGGTTTATGACTCAAAATTTTTTTAGGAGCGGTCAGACATTTTTAAAGGGCGGGGGTAATTACCTTCTATTTTTGGCGGGGAATGGCAAAACAATTTCCTAAAAAATGGACTAGAAACGCAAGTTTTTGCCGAAAATGGGGGGGGGGTAAAAAAGCTGAGTCTGTGAGGGGACGACCAAATGTGAGTGGGGAATTCTCGCATCAATAGGTGGGTAGCATCAAAATTCTGGGGGGTGTGCAATATTTTTCAAAGGTCAAAAAATAGTCCTAAAAATGGTGGTATGGCGGAAAAAAACACCATGCGAAAAAAAAAAAAAAAAATCGAAAAATTCAATTCTGGGGGGGTATTCGGCTTCCTGGGAGAGCATACCCCCAAACTCACGTCTCCTACGCCCACGTGTGCTCACTTCCCCTATAACATGCATTATTATTGGAGTATAGCTTTATGCGTTCGTTTAATAATATTTTGCATAGGAATCTGTATATGTAGATACGATTCGTGTTTATTTTATTTGAATCTTATATTTTCATTTGATTATTTTTATTTTTATATTCTTGATGTTTTTATTTTTATTCTTTCTGTTCGTTGAAGTATCAGCTCGACATTACTTGTGGTTGATAAGCTCTTAGCTTAGTAAAAATTGAAGTTTTCAGTGAAAACCGGGAAAATTGCCAAATTTTCTTATTTATGTACATTAAAACGTGCCCGACATTGGACCTGAGGTTGTCCAAAATTATGGACTGCGACAAAATGTCCTAAATTAAATTTAGGAGGCCAACCGCTCGGGAGCTGTTGACATATGTGGGCAGCAAGAAAATTCTGGGGGGTGCAAGATTTTTTGAAGGTCAAAAAATGGCCTTAAACATGGTGGTATGGCGAAAAAACACTATTTTTTGACGTTTCTCATCAAGCACTATCCATTGGCATCAGAAAATTGCGAAAACACGAAAAAAAAATTTTCAAAAATTGAATTCTGGGGGGGGTATTTTGATTTCTGGGGGTATTTTGGTTTCTTGGGGATGCATACCCCCCCCCGAACCCCCCACGCCCAGATGTGGTTGTTGACCCTTGACTTTTGTCTTTTTTGCTAGCAAAACTCAAAAGGGAGTCCAATAATCTTTTAGCCTGAAATCCTAATTAAAGAAATAAAATCCTAATTAAATAAATAAAATCCTGAAATCCTAATTAAATAAATAAAATCCTAATTAAATAAATAAAAATCCTAATTAAATAAATAAATCCTAAAATTTTAAATCTTAAATTCTAAAAAAATTTAATCTAAAGATTTGAAAATTAAAAGATACATGAATAAAAATATCAAGCTGCAAGTAGATCTAAAATAAAAATTAAGTAATGAAAAAGGAAAAAATTTTAATTTTGGAAAGAGCGGTAAAAAAACGAATAAGAATTCAAAGTTTAAAGTAAGTAAGCAGGTGAAAATTGAATAAATGCTAAAATAAAAAAGGAAACTAATATAAAAATAGTCAAGTCGTATTTTGATTTTGATCGCTTTTCTATTGCTCATAATTTCTACTGTTTTATCGGATAAAAAATGATACAAAAAATTGAAAAATAATTCAAGTTTACGCCGAATCAAAAAATATTGGTAATTAATTAGGTACGTAATTAAAATTAAATAATCTAATTTAGAGTCTATCTAAATTTAATGATTATTCGTAATTAAGGAAGCTTGATTTGATTTCAATTTAAATGTTTAGAATTTAGTTTATTTCTAATCATTTTTGGCGCTTTTGACGTTGCTCATAATTTTTACTAATTTATCGACCTTAAAAAATATAGAAAATTAAAAAAATGGATTTTTGCTTATGATGAATTAAGGATTATCATCACAAAAATAAATTATCCTCAATTAATTACCTTATTTAAATTAAGTAATCTGATTTGCGGTTAATCTAAATTTTATGATTATTTGTATGCATAAATGCACATAATAGGAATTCTGGAGGGGTTGAAATTATAAAGTGCCTCTTTAGGTCCAAAAATGGTAGGTATGCGTCAAAAATATCGTTTTTCAGCGTTTCTGACGATGCTCTATCTTTCTAGATCATAAAAACCTAGAAAAATTTCGAAAAACATTAAAAAAAGTCGGAACAAATTGAACAAAATATAGTAAAAACATGAGTATAATGGCGCGAAGCGCCGAAAATTTGGCACTTTCGAGCTAATAGGTAGCTAAAAACGCTTAGAAAGCATCTTTTCTACAAATTTTCGGAAAATTTTTTAGGAAGTTTCAAAGAATCGCCAATTATTAGGGGGCGGCGAAAAACTTTTTGCCGGGGGTTCATCCAATTCAATTTTAATTATTTTTGGCAGGGTCATCATCCCAAATTAGGAGCGCACGCTAAATTCACAAATTATGCTTTTGACGTTGACGAATTTTTGAAATTAGTCACCGAGGCTGCGAATCACGTTCGTTCGCACCCCGAATTTTCGAATTCGGTTAGAACTCGAATAAAGGCCAAAGACGAATTTTGATCAGATTATTGTTAATTTTTAATTTGTTTTCAGCGGGCTTTTATCGATTTACTTTACTATTCGCATATTATCGTAATTTTTGCCTTATTTTACTTGCCTTTATCGACTTGTATTTTCAATACCAAACTTGTTCGAAATTTTGTTTTTTTTGGAACCTGGACCATTTTCTAGTACGACGGGCCGTCCCATTTTCTTATTTTTCGTCTAGAAATTGCGATAAGCTAACTTTGGCTAAAAACTGGTAAAAAATACCTAAAAAGCTAAATTTAATTTGTAACGAAAACTCAAATCGCTGTAAATTCGGATTCAGACGTTTCCTGCTGATCATTCATAGTTTTTTGGGAAGTTGAATTTGGCTGTTTTTAGTAGTGGAGGTTTAAAAGTCTAAAGAACCTGCTTCTTCCGACTACAAATTTGTTATTTAAAAAATTTTTGGCTGAAAATTGACAAAAATTAACACAAAAAAAGAATGCTAAAAAATTTTGGCCGATAAATTCTAAATTTAGGCATGCATATGTAGATACCGCGTTTTTTATTTGTATTCGCATGTTCTGACAAAGCAATACATTCCATTTTCGCATCTTGTTGCCTGTCATTGTTTACCTTTTAATAAAATATTTGGCCCGATTTTAAGTCGTGCGTTAAAAGCCCCAATAAATGCGGAACCGCAAGTTGAATGTTTAAGTTTTTATTTTTTTAAAGTCCACAAGTTTAATTTGAATTTTAGATTTTTTCACCTTTTTACAAAGCATATTTGAAAAAGTTAACATTGATTAATTTATTTATTTGATTTACTTTTTTGAATTAATTTCAATTGATTTCTTTCTTATTTTCCACCAAATTTCCGATAGTTAAACGCCCATTTGGCGCTCTAACAGATTGTGATACTCGTACATATGTACGCTCAAGCGGACCCCTAAAATTCAAAATTTTTCCGCGCATAATTCTCAACATTTCTTTCTTTTTTAATGCCCTTTTTCGGAGCCATTAGATTCAACTTAATGATGGACGTCTTAAAATAAAGTTTTTTAGTCCCCTTTTAATCTTCGAGAAATTCCGAAGCCTCATGCAAAATTGAGATCTTATCCATGAAGCATCCTTTTTGCGAATGATCATCGAACAGATTTCCTGCTGCTGGCTGACCATTATCGTAAAAGAAAACGTTGGATGGGACACGTGTATGTACAGTATGGAAATTCTCGGGGTCAGCCCCGAAAAATTTGTAAAAGTGCCTTTTCGGGCGAAAAACCGAAGAACCGCACGCGTCAAAAACATTGTATTTTTACGTTCCGGACAATGCTTATTATTTCTAGAATATGGAAACGTAAAAAAATTCAGGAGAAATCTTAATAAATTTAAGAAAATAATGTCAAAAATGAGCATACGTTGTCACTTTTGAGCCGAAAGTTAGCTAAAAAACAGCTTTAAAACGCCCACTTTTGTCGGAAAATTGGCAATTTGGTGGGAGTTGCGCGTCCTGCCGAGGGGGTCAGTATTATTCTGGGGTGGTGTCAAACCACCCCCTGTCCCTAAGAACTTATATGATGACGTTCGTTTAGAGACTTCTTTGATGTTATCTAGATAAACTGAATAGAATTTATGGATGTTTTGAAAGACCTCGTGAGCTTGCGTACTTGATGTTTCTTCATGTCAATTTGTTATGTTTGTTTTCGTCAAATTTTAATGATGTTCACATATTTTTTGATTCTTTAAAATAAATAATTGACCTCAATAAGGCTATTGGGCTTCCTGTAATACCTCAGCTCGTATTGCATTCAAAGCGACGACTCTAAAATTCGTAGCGTACTTGTGTAGCAATTTGAGAAGGATTTAGCCAGTCGGTCTTCGACTTAAAACAACAGTTGCTATTGAAGCCGAAAAATGGCGATATTTCCGAGCCAAAAAAATTAATGCCCAATTTGCGGCTTATGAGAAAGTAAAAATCTTGTGCACCAGCGTGATCAGCTTTTCTGTGTAAGTGTAAATCCACGAAGGAATGTTCTAATCGTACTTAAAGGCATAGTTTGAAATTAATTTCAGCTGTTATCCCAATGGCATTTCATTTTAATGTATTTTTGGCATTTTATTAAACTTCTGGATGGTAGCCTGCTGAAAGATCGAGGAACTAACTACTAATCATTGAAGTTAATTTTTTACCCTTGATAATTTTCTACTCCGCATTTTGTACATTGACCATCTTTGCTCATATTTCTCGTAGGTACGCGTATGATCGTATATGCACAGCATGGGAATTCTGGGTGGTGAACTTGAAAAATTTTTACTAGGTTAGTGGCTTTTTGGGCCTGAAAACGATGAATGCGCGTCAAAAATACCATTTTTTGGCTTTTCTGACAATGTTTTTGTTCCTAGACGATAAAAAGATTGAAAATTTTCAATAAACATTCAATAAAATCCAACAAGATATTGAAAATTTTCAATAAACATTTAATAAAATCCAACAAGATATAGCTGAAATGAATTGTTTGGTGTGATGCAAACGCCACAAAGAATTGACACCTTTTGAAGTAGATAGTGCAAAACACTTAAGCCAGGACGCTTTTTACGATTTTTTTGGAAAATCGTGAATTCTGGAGTAGTGAAACCCTTAAAATCGTACGTATGCTCAGGACTATATGTAGGGGAACCGCGCCCCCCCCTTGACCGTAAAATTTTTTGACATATATGATAATTGAAGGAAAGATAAAGGAAATTACATCTGCTTGCCAGAAAATAAAAAAAATTTTCGGCGCCATACGTACAATATGTTCTATAGTTTTGCCTTAAACGCGACCAAAAAGCGACACTTTTCACAGGCTATTCAGTTTGGACAAACGAAATTCTTGAAAAGTACGACTTTTATGAGCTGAATGGATATATAATGTAAAAAAAATGTCGGAAAATACGGTATTTGCGACCTATCTCCACGAACTTTCCGAGATATAAACGTCTGTTTAGGATCCGCACCAGTGTTTTTTTTACAAGGTCCGTTTGTACATATACAAAGATGATCCCCGAAAGTCTTTGTACATTTTGTACACAGGGTACTATAATATGGTACAGTAGCGATTTTAGTGTGGTAAAAACAGAGTTGTTCGACTTTTGGTAATATATTTTAGTTAATTTCTGAGTCTCTAATGGTAAAAATCACTAGGAATCGTCATAAAACGGCGCGAAGTGCCGACAAATTTGACATTTTCCCTTTTGAAATGCAATTTCTGCCATTATAAAGATATGTAGAACACACAATTACTCATTTCACCGATAATTTTTGCGAATTTGAGACCTTTTTTGCAATTTTCGTCTTCCCAAAAATCTTTGTATATACATGTACAAAGACGGTCCCGAAAAGTCTTTTGTACAGCGGGAAAAATCTTTGACGAGTACAAAAAAATCCGTGATCCGCACCCATACATGTTACGGGTGGGGATATTGCACCCGAATTCAGTCGACCCCTCCCCGTTTCCCATCTCCACTGAAGCCCGCAAATTTATGACCCACCTCTGGATTTTCGGCGAAAACTTGCGTTTTTAGCCATTTTCAAGTGCTTTTTTGCCACCTTTAGTCCAAATTGGAGTC
The DNA here is from genome assembly GCA_036768485.1 of Mermis nigrescens. Classification (NCBI taxonomy): domain Eukaryota; kingdom Metazoa; phylum Nematoda; class Enoplea; order Mermithida; family Mermithidae; genus Mermis; species Mermis nigrescens. Next base: position 3,853,681 of record JAVLUZ010000245.1, on the reverse strand, counting down.
ATTTACCCCTGCCCCTAAAAAATGGCCGAGAATACCCCTCATCAAAAATTTTTTACACAGTACGCTCCCCTCGGCCGCATTCTGGATACGAGCCAGTGTGAGCGTATGACTCATGTGCTAATTTTCCAGCTTTTGTCAAATTCGCTAAATAACAAAACACGTACTACAAACAATGGAAAGACCAGGCGTGTTTAGCCGGATGTTTAATTTATTTATGGCTTCAATAAAGCCACGATATAAACGAGTTATTGTCGGGAAAGACCAGTACGGCAATGTGTACTACGAGGACAAACCACTGCTTCCCGACCGCACTAAAACCGTTTTAAGGTAAACCTCTGTGTTCAGATATGCATATGGGGGTTTTGGAGCTCACATGGGCGTGGGGGGTTGTACCCCACCCCTCGGAAGTTAAAACCCCCCGCAGATTATGAGTAGACCCACAGAATTCTATTTTTAGTAACAAATTCTGGCCATTTACCCACGGTTTTTTTTGTACTCGGCAAAGATTTTTCCCGATGTACAAAGACTTTTCGGGACTGTCTTTGTACATGTACAAAGATTTTTGGGGAAGACAAAAATTGCAAAAAAAGGTCTAAGATTAGAAAAAATTTCGGCGCTTCGCGCCGAAATGAGTAATTGTGTGTTCTATATATCTTTATAATGGCAGAAATTGCATCTCAAAAGTAAAAATGTCAAATTTTTCGGCGCTGCGCGCCGTTTTAAGACGATTCTTAGTGATTTTTGCCCTTAGAGACCCAGAAATTAGCTAAAACACACTACGAAGAGTCGAAGAACTCTGTTTTTACCACACTTAAGTCGCTGCTATACCATATTATCGTGCCCAAAAATTTTGTGTGTACAAAATGTACAAAGATTTTTCTTCTCTTTCCAAAACAAAATATATTCCCACAATTTTCGGCGCTTCGCTCCGAACTGATAAATTATTTGTCCTATATATCTTTAAAATGGCAGAATTTGCATTTAGAATGGAAAAATGTCAACATTTTTCGGCGCTTCGCGCCGTTTTCAGATAATTTTTAGTAATTTTTGGCGTCAGAAACCCATAAATTAGCTAGAATACACTACCAAAGATCGAAAACCCTGTTTTACCACACTAAAATCGCTACTGTACTATATAGTACACAAAAATTTGCATGTACAAAATGTACAAAGACTTTTGGGGACCATCTTTGTACATATACAAACGGACCTTGTACAAAAAAAACACTGCATTTACCCCATCCTGACCCCAGAATTTGGGTGCTGCCCATCTAGTTTGTGAACTGTACTTAGCAGCATAAGTACCCTAGAAGTTCAAAAAGTTCAAAGGTTGAAACATGCCGACAAATGCAAAAAACGCCGTTTTTAGCGTTTCTCATCAAGTTCTACCCACTGTCATCGAAAAATCTCAAAAAAGATGGAAGAATATATAATTTAATTCCGTGTTCTTCTGGATGTTAGAGCACTTTTTGTCGTAGACGTACAGGGTCAGTAGAGGGGCTAAAACCCAGAAATCGAGATAGTAAATATAGTGTTCTTGCTTTCTTGCTAGTCGAATGACGAATATGGCGAAAATAGCCGAATATGGTCGAATGAATGACGAATATGGGCGAAAATTATGAACACGTTATATAGCTTTATTTATATCACTTTTAGTGGTAAGAATATGAAAATTAATCAATATGGTCGAGAAGGTTGAATTTCTAAGGCCATTTTAACGCAAGTTTGGGACTTTGAGAGTTAATTGATAAAGATAAAACGAGAAAGTTTGATAAACAAGGCAAATAAGAATTTATAATGTTTTAATTTAATAATAATTTAATGATAAATAACTTTATTAATAAGACAAAATACTGTTTGCATAAATTAGACCCTTAAAAATGAGACAGAAATTGTTCCACCAGCTCAAATTCGCTTGACATTAGGTCCCAGTCTGTCTGATTTCTGAGGAGGTTAACGCCCTTTAATTTTTTCTTAAAATTTGCAAAAAAAATGCCTAAAATTGGCCAACAAACATAATTTTTGCCGAAAAGGAGGGAAAAGGTTAAAAATTTCTGACTTTAAGGGGATATGAACGACCAACTTTGGATAGGGATCCCCACCCCAACCCCTCTCCTATCTGCATGTATGCTCTGTATAGGATGGCCCTTCAGAGCGGACTGGTGGACCCTGAAAATCAGTTTTTGGCACACATGTAACGGCTCGAAATTTGGGGGTCCCGGCCATTTTTAGGGGGGGGGGTAAATGACCTCCAATTACTGGCCAAAAACGCCTAAAAACGGTCCGGAAATCGGGGGTGGTCAACTACGGCTATGGATGGGAGGGAACGTCCGACTTTGGGTGGGGATCCCGCATACCCTGTTGCATGTATGGTTTTTCATTTAAAATTTTATTATATTAGTCCCGTTGAAGGGGCTACAAGCCGTTTAGCGAAACGAAGCTCGAGATTCCTTTAGAATGGGAATCGTGGCTGAAAAAACGTCGCGATAACGTACCCACTCAGGAGGAAATCGACCATAATTACCGCCAAATGCTATTGGTAAAAGAAAGGGCGGCCAAATTGGACGAAAGGGCTAAATTAGATAGGATCAGTAAACAGAAGGAGGAGGAATTGGACGTTTTATCCCAAAATAACTCGAAATCTAGTTTGCCGGGCGTAAAATCGGAATACGACCGGGGCCATTCAAGTCAAACCGTTTCGGGCGAAAAACCGGCCTTCCCCAAATATTCCGAATACGAATTGAATCCCGGAGACAAATATTCGCATATTAAAAAACCATGATGATTCGATAATAGTGGCGTCTATTTTTTTGTTTTATCTCATGCGTTATCTTTTTTCAATATCGCGCTAATAAAATTTTTATTGTGATATTTACATCATGTGCGCTACTTATGACTTAATAATATTCGGATATGCATAGCATAAGAATTTAAGGGGGGGGCAAAAATTTTTCTAATATGCCTTCTTTGGGACCAGAAAGCGAAATACGCGCCAAAAACATCTTTTTGGCTTTCTGGCAATGCTCTACCATACTGAAGCGTAAAATCGTAAAAAAATGAGAATAAATTTTCGAATAAATTTAATGGGGCTGAAAAACTCACTAGGTCATGTAGGGTCGCTCGTATTGTAACTTTTATGAGCTACTGCGTTACTGTTCTCCGTAAGCGAATAGAGTCGAGATTCTGGGGGTCTAAAAATTTTGAACGGCAGAAAATGGCTGAAAATTTCGTGATAAAGGCAAAATCACGATAATGCATTAGCATCAAAAATAGCGAGAAATGTCAAAAATTTGAAAATTTTGCTCTTTCTAGAAGTATTTTTTTACGCAGTGCGCATTTCCTTAAATTTTGTGTATGAATTGTGATATGTTTTACTGCAAAACTGTTAAAGTCTTTTAGGACCCAGTCTCATCGAACGTTGACAAGTGTGACAAAGAAAAAAATCAAAAAAAGTCGAATAAATCGAACAAAATATAGTCAAAACATGAGTATATGGCGCGAAGCGCCGAAACTTTGACTTTTTTGAGCAGATAGCTGAAAATGCTTAACAAAGCACTTTTCCTACGGTTTTTTTACTAATTTTTAGAAACTTTCGAAAAGTCGCGAATTTGGGGGGGGCGTGCGAAAAAATTTACCTTTCTAACCCTTCCCCCAAGATGGTGCATGCTTATCATTTGTCAAAGCAACATAGCAAAAAAATCGTTTTGACATGTAAAATTTACTAGTATACTAGTAAGCCGTTCCCATAAATGACAAATTAAAAATTAAATTGTCGAAACTAGTGAAATTTCGACAAGTTAAAATCAGGCTAGTTGTTTGCCTTGACTATTGTTATTTTGCTGTTTTTGTGCAAAAAATCTAGATCTTGGATATAAATCAGTTCAACATTGATGATGCGAAAATCATCTTATGCGAGAAAAGAGCTTTTTCATGAAGTTCTTTGCACTTTTTTATATCAACTCGCAAGTTTTTCGAAATTCAGCGGCAAAATTCCTTGAACGTCATAATGAAATAAATAAAACAAATGTTATGGTCTGAGGCACTTATTATAAAAAAAGTTTAAGCTGAAAAACTCGAGAGAAGTTGACTGATTTCGTCTAGAAAGATGAAGAAAGTTGATTAGATAAATTATGGTACACTAAAGCAATACATCTTAGGTAGCGCGTTAGCGCGTACCTATAATATACTTGGGTACCCCTAACACCTGTGCACCCCCCTACAGCTATAACGGGACACTTCTGGAAGGTGCGGTTTTTTTAAAAGAAAGATACTAAAAAAATTTGCTGCCCGTGTTTTTTTGTTTTTCTTGAAACTAAAAACTGACTGTGTAAAAAGGTGTAAAGTTTTTGTGTAACGTTAGGACAAATTTTGGGACCTTTTTGTCACGGCATGTGGACAACTGAGTATTGATGACTCGAACAATTGAACAGCAAAGGATTATGGAGGGATGAATTCTACAGAACAGCATTTTTTTGTTTTTTGAAATTCGCATTAGTTCTCGAATGGCAGTGTAAAGAGTGCGAAAATCTGGGGGTGAAAAAACACTTTTTGGTCGAGTTTTCAACCTGCTTATGTCTGATACTAACTCCGGTTATGAGTTTTTTAAAATGTTTTCTGACAGAAATGTAGAGCGGATCAAGGGCTACATTCTGCATATAAGCAAAGTCTTCTACGCTTTATGGTGAGTTAGATCCTGGGGTTTAAAGTTTACACTCTAGTGGATGGTGTAAAAAACGGATTTTAAGTAAGATTTCTCTGCCAAATTTTTCCGCTTATGAGTCAGTGTAAATTGAAGACAGCAGTAATAAAGTGCCTCTCAGGGGCTACACATCGCAGCAAACCGCATTTAAAAAAACGCAATATTGAGTTATTTATGGGGGTGTAAAGTTCGAAATCAGAGGTAAAAAATGGGCGAAAAAACACGTTTTTTCTGAAGTTTGATTAATAAATCATACCAAATAATTTTTGCAACAGCAATTTTGGCACACAGGAATGTACTACGATTTAAAAGCTACAAATTGTACCAAACCGAATTTCTTTAAACTCAATGGGGAGTTCGGTATCGGAATTTTAAAGTTTACAGTGTTCTAAATGATGGAAAATACGTTTTTGTTGCGTTTTTTGTTCGCCACTTTCTCCGTCCAGAAGTCGGGATAAGTCCAATAGAATAAAAATAAAGTGCTTTATATCGGGTGCATGTCAAAGCAAATTGTCTATACATTAGTATTTAGCGAGTGTAAAGTCAAAAATTTGGTGTTTAAAATGCGTTTCTGTCTTGTTTTTTCTGCCTGCTTCTCCGGTTACGAGTCAGGGACACGTTTATCAAGTCTAGAAATGGACCAGGAACCAAATTTGATATGCCAGTCTGGCACATATGTTTACACTCTACAGTGTTGTAAAGTGGTTTACACCTATTGTTAGTTTGCCCATAGAACATTATGGAGACTTAATTTTTTTCATAAATATTAATCGTAATATCGGAACAATATCAAAATTACGAATCTGACCAAAATCTTCTTTACACTAGGTGTTTACATGAAGTTTACACTACATATGTATTTATCTTCGTTTTTGAGCATTCCAGAAACCTAATTTTTTCCTGGAGTCTAGAAATTTTCAAAGAATCAAATGTGAGACGTCACGTAGGCGCGTTTGTTGACATCCAACAGTGATGTAAAGTAGTTTACACTCATTGTTTATTTGTCCTCAGACCATTGTAGACATGCAATTTTTTCATAAATGTTGGTAATAATATCCGAGTACCTAATATCAGATTTACAAATCGAAATAAAATCCTCTTTACACTAGGCGGTTGTGTAAAGTTTACACTGCATGTTAGCCTTTGTTCTAGAGCATTGCAAAAACCGAAATTTTTTCCTGAGATCTAAAAATTTACAGGGAATGAAATATAGGACGTCAGCTGGGTGCGTTTGTTTACACTCAACAGTGATGTAAAGTGATTTACATCTGTCTATTTGTCCTTAAACCGTTATGGAGATGTAATTTTTTCATGAATGTTGATCGTAATATCCGAGTAATATCGAATTTACAAATCCGACTAAAATCTTCTTTACACTCGTTGCTAGTTTAAAGTTTACACTATATAATAAGCTCCATTCTAGAGCCTCACGGTAACTTATTTTTTCCCTAAAGTCGTAAAATATATATGGAAACAGATGTGATACGTCTGCTAGGGGCGCATGAAGAGTAGTGTAAATTGATTAACACCTAATGTTAATTTGTTCTTAGAACATTATAGAGGTTTCGTTTCTTAATAAATGCTGATCCTTATATCAGAGCAATATCGAAATTATTAATTCCACTAAAATTCTTTACACTCTTGTGTAAAATTTAAAATGTAAATTAAGTTTAGCTCTAGAAAGTTTTGGAAGCATTTTTCTTTACAGGATGTTCTACGTAACATAAGAATTACTAATCAGAATGTTTGTTTCTTCTACAACTAGTAGTTTTGTAAAGTTTAAACCATTCAATTATTAGAAGAACCGCACAGTAAATGAAATCTAGTATTGTATTTCCAAATCTTGCTAATTAAAAGTAGGGTACTAGCAAAGAAAAATGCTCCGATGGAACAAAAAAGGGGAATATACTTGGGATGAGAATTATCGAGGATGTAAAAGGAGGGGACTAGGAAAAATCTCCCTATGTTATATGCCAAAAATCGCAAAATATGTTAAAAACCAGACTTTCTCTAAACAATGCAAAAAATCGAAGTATATTCTGCGGCCTCCCAATAGAAATAAACTATTTACTAAAAAATTGGTTGAAAAAAGCAGCGAATTAGCAATGCAGTAGCTACGCGAATTGAATGAAATAGTACATATCGATGCATTAAAGACAATCGATGATATTGTTGGTCCAAAGCAGTAAGGAAACACGGAAGCTGACGTGCAACAGACCTTATGTAGATACTCTTTTACACATGTCTACAACAATTGTTTACTAAACTTTTACATTTTTCAAAGGCCGCAGAATATACTTAGATTTTTTGCATTGTTTAGAGAAAGTCTGGTTTTTAAAATATTTTGCGATTTTTGGCATATAACATAGGAGATTTTTCCTAGTCCCCTCCTTTTACATCCTCGATAATTCTCAATCCCAAGTATATTCCCCTATTTTGTTCCATCGGAGCATTTTTCTTTGCTAGTATATCTTATGCTCATAAGCGCTTCACTCAAAATATTACGAGGTTTATTTGTCGGACAAGTCTTTAATTTTGACAAAACTTGTCAAAAATTACTAGTTTTGACGAGTAAGTGGTGGAACCTTACTTTTTACGACTTGTCATGACAAGACATATCACGTGTCACTTATCATTTTTGTTGGAACCGGGCCCAGAAGGTTTTGCACATTACAAAGAGACCTTAAAAAACTGTTTGTATATCTGTGGGGGTAAGAAAGGTCCTACGTATTTTAAGAATCCCATAATAGACTAAAACATACAATGGACAGTCTGGCCAATACATAGATGCACAGCAAGGGCGATCTGGGGGTCAGCTAGTGAGCTTTTTTGGCCAAAGTTACCTTAAAAGTGATGTAAGTGCTAAAATAGCGTTCTAGTCAATTTCAAGCACTTGGAGAAAATGTTCTATTTTTAATTATTTTTGGATTTCATTTTCCTTGGAAAATTCCCCGTATTCCCATTCTGGAGGAAATCCCCTCCTCCAACGTGGATATCTGGTCTGGAGGGTTCAGCCGATCTGGGGGTCAGCCAAAGATCTAGTTTGAGCAAAATGACGCTAAAATAGCGTAAAAACTGTTAATTTACAGCTTCCGGCCAATTTAAGTCGTTTTGCAGAAAAGATACTTTTCATTCATTTTTATTCTTCATTTGGTCTAATTTTTTTATTCTTCCATTTTGGGGGGCTAGACCTACACAATATGCATGTTTGGGCCTAATTAAGCACGCTGTGCATCCGTAGCATTCGGCGATTTTTTGTGACAGTTGAGTTGATAGTGCCCGACGGGAAAAGCGAATCCGATGACCAAATCATAATAAGCGTAAAGTTTTCGCCATAGAAAAATAAGGTTTTTTCGTTCAAAAATCGGTAACGAATTGAAGTAGCGAAATATTGAATTCATACAAGATAAAACATCTAATCACATTCTTTCTATCAAGCAGTTCTGATATCGTTTTTGAAACATTGTTTAAAATTGAATAATGTAACGAGACAATTTTTGGGTTTGATCCTTATGTATTTAAAATTTGAATTGAACAATATAACGGATAGTAATTTCGAAATTATTTGATTGAAAAGAATGTATTGCGGGCTTAATCTTTTAACAGATAAATATATAATAGTTAATTCAAATCAGATTCGTTGACAGTAAAGAATATGCAATTCTCAGCGTACGTATTCTTCGGGCGAATGCTGCCGGTTGACCCCTCACCAGAATTTTCGATTTTGCAAAAAATCTTACAAAATGAGTTGTATACGCGTATTTAGCGCTTTTGGTTCAAAGTGTCAAATATTCAGCGCTTGGCGTCATATATTCCTTTTTTGACTATATGTTTTTTTTCAATTTGCTTGAATTCCTAAAAATGTTTTCAACTTTTTTACATTCTTGTGTCCTCAGAAGAACGAGCATAGTTAGAAATGTCAAAAAATATTTTTGACGCGTATCTACCATTATTTTTAAGCCCTAAAAGCATTTTTCTCCACTTTTTTGAGACTGACCCTCAGAATTCCCATATTAAACATAAAGTCCCCGGTAAAGGCTAGTTTTTTTAGAATCTAAGCGTACATAGGTATAAAAGTTGAGTTTTTATCATCATTGAACTGATTCATACTTTTTCGAGACGCAAAAGTTGTTTGTCAAAATGTCGCATTTTCGACGTTTCTCGCCTTTCACTATATTCATGAATTTTTATACAAATAAATCTCAGTACCTGTCGTTCTAATTTCGTAGAGGACGACTTAATTCAATATCGTTCTAATTTCTAAATAAAATTTTGGATTTTAAAATTTTTGGAGGCTTCTCAATGGATTCAACAACACGCAAGCGTGACCCTCTAAAGCCAATATGTAGACCTTACCCTAAACATGTTATGGCTCAAAAGTTTGGGTGGGGGGTTCCCGACCATACGTGGGCAGCAAGAAAATTCTGGGGGGTGCAAGATTTTTTGAAGGTCAAAAAGTGGCCTTAAAAATGGTGGTATGGCGATAAAAACACCATTTTTCGACGTTTCTCATCGAGCACTATCCATTGACATCAAAAAATTGCGAAAAAACGAAAAAAAATTCATAAATTGAATTCTGGGGGGGTATTTCGATTTCTAGGGGGGGGTATTTTGGTTTCTGGGGGTGCATACCCCCTCAAACCCCCCACGCCCAGGTGTGTTCCCGACCATTGTGGGAGAGGTAAATGACCTCAAGTTTTGCCAACGGCCAAAAAAATACGTAAAAACGGCCAAAAAATTATAATTTTTTTCGAAAATTGTGGGAATTGATCAAGAATTTTCCGGCCTAGAGGGGTTGCTGGGGGACGGCCGACTTTGGACTGGGGATCCCCCTCTTACATGTATGCTTTACTCCCAGAATTGAATTTTGACGTTTTTCGTGATTTTGCCCTATCCAGCCAGACCCCCAGACTTTGTTCGCTGCCCATGTATAGATTCGACTATTTTTGAGGCGCGCTGCGAAAGGACCAACACGAAATTTATGATTATTCTCTGCCGCCGCCTTTACTCTAACTTAGCCCGGAAACGGTTTTACAAAGAGGTTACTGTGGTCAGTAATGCGACTGAAAATAAGACGAAATCTATCGACAGTCCCAGCTACGAAATATGCTTAGACAATAAGAAGATTCGTACGCCAAGGGGTCACGTTTTAACGGTTCCGTGCGAAGCCTTGGCTATGGCCGTGGCTCAGGAGTGGCGTTCTCAAGAAAAGACTATCCATTCTCAGGGTAAATCTCCTTCGACTATTTTGTCAACTCTGAATCAACAAACTTGATTTATTTGATTTTAAATTTTTTAAATTGAAATTTTCTAAATTTTCATATGAAAAAGCTTATTTTTGGCCCTGCCGTTACAACCATACATCGTCTTTGGGGTAGGAGTGCCAGAAAAGTTTTCATCCCCGAGAAATTTTCTGCACTCCCGTACCCCAAACATGCAACAGAGGGAATGAGAGAACCCCCCCTTCACCCAAAGTTGATCGTCCCTCATTCTCCCCCAAAGCCAGAAAATTTTTGCCACTTCTCTAATTTTTGGAGGTAATTGAATTTTGTGGCCGTTTATAGGTATGTTTGGCCGTTTTTGCTCGTAAATTGAATGTCGTTCCCTCCCTTCCCCTAAAAATAGCTTCGAGCCGTTGATTATCATAGTATTTATAGTATTTAGGCACATCGAAGTAGTTTTTCTATTGTCTTGCTCTCGCTATTTATTTACTCATTGTATTTCCTCACGTGATTATCTAATATATTTCTAATGAATATTCTTTTTATTATTAATATTTATTATTATTATTATTATCATATTTATAGTATCTATAATTTTAATTCGTTTATTTATTTATTTTTTATATATTTACTCATTTATTTATTTGTTTTTATTTTTTTCTAATGAGGGGCAGTCAGTCTAGCCGCCTAGACTGGTGCCGCTAGGTTGCAGTGAAAGTCAGAGGACTAAATGCACGAAACTGTAGCAACCTATTATCTCTCTGATGACCTCGTCTGTTTATATGATTTTTTATGTTTTTTTTGCGTAAGTTTTTTGTATTTAATCCTGCCTACTTTTTCTGCTTCATTTAGACTTTTACGCCTCATAAAATTCGTAATTTCTCATAATATGATTTTTTATGTACACTTGTGCTAACACGTCCTTTTTGTTTCTTTCTTGCTAATAGCATGCTGCACTTTTTATCTCTGTCTTTTTTCTTTTTATTTAGTATTTTCTTTTTTACTCATGAATTTTTTTCTCCATATTTTCCTTCTTTCTCGTTTCTATCTCGTATTGATGACTTCTTACTATTTTATACAAGTTTGCGCTCCCCAGAATTCGCGATTTTCCGAAAATTTCGTAGATAATGTGCTGTTTTTAGCGTTTTCAGCTATCTGTTTGCTCAAAGCGTCAAATTTTCCTTGCTTAGCGCCAAGACTCATTTTATGACTATGTTTTCTTCAATTTATTCGAACTTTTTTATTTTTTTCAAATTTTTTAATGTTTTTTGCTCTAGAAAGATGGAGCATTGTCAGAAACGCCGAAAAACGATCTTTTTAACGCATATCCGCCGTATTTTACGCCTAAGAAGGCACTTGAAAATTTCAACCACCTCCTCCTCCCCAGAATTCCCATGCTGTGCATGTGTGGTTTACAACTATATGTAGATGCTCAATACGATCGGCCTGGGTTGGATCAGTCCGGTTCGGGAAGGCCAGCTGGAGACTTAGTTGAACTACGAAGTGGCTTGAAAATTATCTGTTAGAATACGAGCATACATGCACATAGGGGGTATCACCATACGTGGGCAGCAAGAAAATTCCTGGGGGTGCAAGATTTTTCAAAGGTCAAAAAATACCCTTAAAAATGGTGGTATTGCGTAAAAACACCATTTTTCGACGTTTCTCATCAAGCACTATCCGTTGGCATCAAAATATTGCGAAAAAAACGAAAGAATTTCCAAAATTGAATTCTGGGGGTATTTTGATTTCTGGGGGGGTATTTTTGTTTCTCGGTGGGTGTATACCCCTTTAAACCCCCCACGCCCAGGTGTGGGTATCACCCCTTGAGGGGTCAGCCGGACAAGTACTGTCCGGCGATTTTGAGCCGATGAAACGTTTTTTGCATCATTTTTGAGGTCAGAAGCAGTAAACACGTCAGAATGTTTCTAGCGCTCGCGCCAGATTAGTACTTCATAAGTACTGTTTATTGAAAAAGCACTCAAAATTGATAAATTTGTGCATTTTTTAGTGTTAAAAGTGATATAATGCAGTCAAAATGGACTACAAATGCTTTTAAAATGCGATATTACCACGAAAAAAACGTTTTATAGGCTATTTTAACCATTTTGATCGTTAAAACAGCAAAAATCGTGAACGTTAAATTTACTGTTTTGGATCTTTGGGATTTCACCCCCCCTCTCTGCCAACCCTGCCCTTGTGCACCTATGAATACGAGTAGTGTATAAAGGGCCTTATTCCGCTTTTTTGTATTTCAATTTTTTCCAACCTTCTTAAAAGTTTTTTCCTGAATTTTTTTCATTATTCGCCCGTTGCTTGTTGTAACAAATTTTTCATAACCTATTTGGTGGTTCAGAAATCAAATATAAAAAACAGTTCAAAAGATGAAAACAAAAACAAAAAATAGTCAAAATATTAAATTGTGAATTTTTACGTACTATATACGTGATGGACTTCTAACGCAATGAGCTCCAGAATAGGCGCTATAAATCCTGTCAGGCACGTATCTCTGGGGAGAATGGGGAAGGGGTGTCGAAACCCCCCCCCCAAAAAAATTCAGAAAAATCGGAAAAATATGACTTTTTAAACGTTATTTTGTGCTATTTTTGGCCTTTTTGGGCTTAGTCCCCCAAATTAATTTGGTTCGCCCCCAAATAGGACGGCCAGCTACGTGCATTAATCCTGTCACTTTTTGGTGATTTACATTTATTTATTTATTATATTTTTATTTTCTTTAAGACATGCACCTGACTGGACTTTGCATAACTTGCACGGACAATCCGTTGAACGAAACTAAGCACGATGTCGTCCAGAATATAATGCGTTATTTGGACAACGACACTCTGCTTTACTTCCACGAGGAACCTGAAAGTCTCAATCAGCTGCAGCTTACCAACTGGACTCCTATTCTTCATTGGATTAGAGTAGGCTAATAATGATTAAAATGTATTACATTAAATTATTCGAATTATCTGAAAAAATGAAAAGAATAAAATTTCGACAAAAATCAATTTTATTAATTTTTAAAAATTAAAAAAAATCTCGCCAATAAGCTTCAGTCATCAGCACAGGTGGGTGTGGGGGTATGCACCACACCTGGGCGTGGGGGGAAGTTTTGGGGTGTTGGCAGCTCCCCCTCCCGAGAAGCCAAATTATCCCCCCAGAATTCAATTTTAAATTTTTTTTTGTTTTTTTCGCAATTTTTTGATGCCAATGGATAGTGCTCGATGAGAAACGTTGAAAAATGGTGTTTTTTCGCCATACCACCATTTTTAAGGCCAATTTTGACCTTTGAAAAATCTTGCACCACCCCCAGAATTTCGGTGCTGCCCACGTATGGTAGATGCACCAATTCCCTGAAACCAAAATACCCCCACAGAATTCGATTTTTGAGAATTTTTTCGTTTTTTTCGCAATTTTTTGATGCCAATGGATAGTGCTCGATGAGAAACGTTGAAAAATGGTGTTTTTCGCCATACCACCATTTTTGAGGCCATTTTTTGACCTTTGAAAAATCTTGCACATCCCCCCAGAATTTTGGTGTTGCCCACGTATGGTATGCACTCCCCCACCGCCAGGAGGCCGAATACCCCCTAAAACCAAAATACCCCCCACAGAATTCAATTTTTGAAAAATTTTTCGTTTTTTCGCAATTTTTGATGCCCATGGACAGTGTTCGAAGAGGAACGTTTAACAATGGTGTTTTTTCGCCATACCACCATTTTTGAGACCATTTTTTGACCTCTGAAAAATCACAAACCATCTATGGTCATCAGCATCAAAAGGCGTTGGAAAAGGCTAATATTTTTTGGAGATGTTTTGTCGGCCATGTTCTGCACTTTCAATTCGTAGTTTTAATCAGTCAGGAAGGATATTGCTGATCGTGCTTGGGCAGCGGTTCTTGTTTACGGCTGTTTTCCTCATACAATTCTTTGGCTGAAAATTCCATTTTACGGAAGTTTTCAGATGTTTTTAAGTCATTTTTGGCCAAAAATTAAAGGTCAGCTCCAGAAAATGGTCGATCAGTTCCTTCCCAGAATTTTGAGCCGTTATACATATCCATACATGTAACGGTTCAAAATTTTGGGTTGAGGTCCCCCTACCGGGTCATGGGTTAGGGGTGGTAAATGACCTCCGATTTTTGGCCAAAAACGGCCAAAAAAAGTCAATTTTTTCCAAAAATCGGGGAGGGTCAAAAATTTTCTGGCTTGGGGGTTGAGATGACGGCCAACTTTGGGTAGGGAGCATAGGTGGGCAGCACCAATATTCTGGGGGGAAGTGCAAGATTTTTCAAAGGTCAAAGAATTGTCTTTAAAATGGTGGTATGGTACAAAAACACCATTTTTCAACGTTTCTCATCGAACACTATCCATTGGCATCGAAAAATTTGGAAAAAACAGAAAATTTCAAAAATTTTATTCTGAGGGGGGTGTTTTGCTTTCTGTGGAGGTATTCGGCCTTACCCCTCCCCCTTCCTTCACGCCCACGTGTGGAAGGGAGGAGATCCCCATCCCCCTTCTTACATGTATGTAAGTATCTTATTGTTTTATCCAAATTTATCTATTATTGACATGATCCTCTAGTTACGCTCTTGATTCTTTTCCTTGTCATTCATGCCAGCCATCATTAACATATAACTGTCGATGATTTAAAAAATAATTTTTGAAATAATTTGAATCATTTTTATTTTTATCGTAAATACGAATCAAAATCATACGATCGTTCTAAGCCCTTTAATTTATAATTACAATCATAATTTAATCTGAGATTTTTTAATCTTAAAAATGAGGCAATTTTGTCTTAATTTATTAAAGAGTGAATTGCTACGCGACGACTCTTATCGACTAAATAAAAAATAAAATTCATGGTTTCCGGAGACAATTCTTTCCAAATTTGCGTTTTTATTTAATTCAGAAGAATAAATTTATAAAATTTGATTAAATTCTACGCAATAACGCTTTTTTTTGATGTCGTACACATGTGGGATTTTAACAAATTGAAGAAATTAGCTTCTTCTGCACAAGATTAAAACATTTGATCATCCAAAAAACCCACCAGAATTACAATTTTTACTTTTTTCGACTTCTTTCGTTCTTTTCTTCATTTCACCGGATAGAGCTGTATGAGAAAAGTCGAAAAATGGTTTTTTTCCCTGCCATAAATTTCTCGGGACTTTTTGGTGTTTTAAAATTGTTTCCGCCTCAAATAAACAATTCCTTCGCGTCCATACATGCGCAGCATGGGAATTCTGGGGGTTTGAAATTGTAAGGTGCCTTTTTGGGTCCGGAAATGGTAGTTACGCGGCAAAAACGTCGTTTTTCAGCTTTTCCGACGATGCTCTATCTTTCTAGAGCATGAAGAATGAACAAAATTTCGAAAAAATTCGAAAACGTAACAAATTGAGCAGAATATAGCCAAAACATGAGTATGATGGCGCGAAGCGCCGAAATAGTTAGCTAAAAACGCTTAAAAAATATCTTTTCGACAATTTTCAGAAAAACTTTTGGGATTTTTAAAAAAATCGACAATTCTGGGGGCTGAAACAATTTGGGGGGGGGTTCAAAATTTTTCCAAAATTTTTTTTTCTATAATTTTTATTGAAATTTTTCCCCTCCCCTAGATCATGTATGTTCGCGTCTGTCGATATATATACAATTTACGTAACACGAAACTTACAGGAACACTACGACGTTGAGTTGGAACCGAGCCAATCGTTGGCCGATCCGCGCGTTCCGGCCGAAACTCGCCGAAAATTGACTAATCATTTAGCGAGCTACGATTTTTGGCCGCTGCAGGGTTTCAAGTACGCCACAGATAAGCTGAAAAGCCTGATTTTGACTTTGGCCTGCGTCCAGTGTCACGTGACCGTCGACCGAGCCGTCCAATTGGCCAGTTTGGAACAAAATTATCAAACTGCGGTTTGGGGTCGCGTGGAATGGGCGCACGACGTCGATTTTCACGAACTACGCTGCCGATTATCGGCGGCCGCCCTTTTCGTTCGACTTTTGACCTCGAATTACGATTTCAAACGCGTTTGACCGCTTAATTCGCATAATTGATCCAATTATTAAATTTTACACCCAATTTAGCATCGCTTTCAACCGACTTTACAATTTGCATCGACTTATATAAAATCGACAAATCGTCGACGAGGACGATATACAAAAGATGATCGTTTTCGTCGACGAGACGATGTAATATACCTGATGACGACGGCGATGTATATAAGTCACTTTACACTTTGCATCAACTTATATAAAATCGACAAATCGTCGACGAGAACGATATACAAAAGATGATCGTTTTCGTCGACGAGACGATGTAATATACCTGATGACGACGGCGATATATATAGGTCACTTTACACTTTGCATCAACTTATATAAAATCGGCAAATCGTCGACGAGAACGATATACAAAAGATGATCGTTTTCGTCGACGAGACGATGTAATATACCTGATGACGACGGCGATATATATAAGTCGTTTTAGATATTGGTAAGTATCATGATTCTCCGACTGCAGATTTTTTTACCTTTGCCGTGGTCGGAGCATCAGAAATTTTATGTGATTTAAAAATTGCGTTTTACGCAATCTTAGGTCGAAGAATATGTAAATCGGGACGGTCTGAGTAACGGGATTTTCGGGAATCTAAAAATAAACTCGTTTTATCATTAGACGGTACATCGGCAGGAGCGATAAATATTCGACTATAGTCTGTTTGGCATAAGTTTGGGCATAAATTCTATGGATTTTCATCTACAGTAAGAATTACGATAATTATATATCAGATCAGTGCTATAATCGAAATCTGTCAGCTTATTGTCGATGTTAGTTTTTAAAACTTATGAGCAAACTTGTGCAAAACAGACTAGGTATGTACAACGTTATGTGTATAGGCGACAGAAAATTTTCAGTCCGACATGTTGCTAAACAGACGTTTCTTTGATTAGTGTACAATAGTGTAAACTTCTGAAAAAGTGCCAAAATTTGACAGGCGCATATCTTCCTGATAAACTGAATCTGTGTAAGCATTGCACATGGTGTTCTGAATATCAGGCACGTGGGGAATCGGGGTGGGGGTCGGACCCCCCAGCCCCAAATTTAGAAAAATCGGGAAAATATGACTTTAAACATTATTTTGTGCCATTTTGGGCTTAGCCCCCCCCCCCAAAAATTGGTGTTGCTCCCCCCAAATAGGACGGCCAGCCATAGCCGTGCCTAGGGGAACTGCGAACTGTGCGGCCGCACAGGGCCGCTAAAAAGTTGTAGTGCATGCCGTATAGAATTCATTTTTTGGCGGCCCTCTTACAATAATTCGATACATACGTTCGAAGGGATCGATTTTTCGACGTTCTTATGCAAGCCCAGTCAGTTAAAAATCTTTACTTGCATTTTTAAGATAACGCTGACTGAGCTATACTTGTATTCATTTTTCAGACATATTGTTGATTTTTCTGTTGCAATAATGTGTGTCCAGAAAATTGAGTTCGAAAAGGCTAAAATGTCCAAATTTTCCGGCGCTTTGCACCAAGCCATAGATCAAATGAATTTAAAAGCTTGAATCAGCTGAAATAATCTAGCACTTCACATCACTAGTAATTTAATGCACTATTTGTTCATTGAATGAAAGTGCGCATGCTTGTTGAGCATAAAACTAAAAAGTGCGAAAATGATTGTGTACCAGTTTGTCTATTCTTTGTTTTTTGTCTTCTTTACAAGGACACGATCCTATTTTAAATGAAAGAAATGGCCAAATTTTCTTGTGTTTTTGTGCATGTCCTGTTTTCTGAACTGCATCTTCGTTAATAAGAAGGTCACAAATGGGCCTGAAAAGGGTAAGAACAAAAACTTCAATTTATACATTTTTCTAATCTTATTGGCAGCGACCACACCTGGGCGTGGGGTTTGGGGGGTATGCACCCCCCCCCAGAAACCAAAATACCCCCCCCCAGAAATCAAAATACCCCCCCCCAGAATTCAATTTTTGAAAATTTTTTCGCTTTTTTCGCAATTTTTTGATGCCAAGATAGTGCTTGATGAGAAACGTCAAAAAATGGTGTTTTTATCACCATACCATCGTTTTTAAGGCCATTTTTGACCTTCAAAAAAATCTTGCACCCCCCCAGAAATTTCTTGCTGCCCACGTATGGCAGCGACCCGTTGCTGCGCTATGTAATTAGCAGAGGTCGAAAAACGCATTTCAGCTCAGAAGTTTTGTGAGATGTAAGAGTTCATCAATTTTGAGTGTTTTTGGCTCCATTCAGGGCCGAAATTCGGCCGTTTTTGCGAAAATTTTAACGTTATATTTGACATTAAAATGTTTTTTACAAAATTTTTAGGGACTCTGTCCCGGACCCCGCGGGGAACGCTTGACCGCGCCACCTAAGACCCCCGCAGCATATGTGGGCAGCAACAAAATCCCGGGAGGGTAGGCGCAAGGTTTTTTAGAGGTCGAAAAATGGTTTAAAAAATGATGGTATGGCTAAGAAATACCGTTTTCAAGGTTTCTCATTGAGCACTACCCACGAATGCCAGCTTTAAAAACATAGGAAGATGATGAATCAAGCCCAAGTCATGCACATGGACCAGACATGTACACTAAGCTAAAAGTTCTTGCTCGATCAAGTCCAAATGAATTAACTTCGCCACTAGCTACTCTTAAATATCTATCAAATGACTTCCAGGATGTTTTCCCCGAACCTTATAATTGATTTCAGAATTTTACTTACACATACGTGGGCAGCAAGAAAATTCTGGGGGTGCAAGATTTTTTTGAAGGTCGAAAAATGGCCTTAAAAATGGTGGTATGGCGATAAAAACACCATTTTTCGACGTTTCTCATCAAGCACTATCCATTGGCATCAAAAAATTGCGAAAAAACGAAAAAAAATTTTCAAAAATTGAATTCTGGGGGGTATTTTGATTCTTCTGGGGGGTGCTGATTTCTGGGGGGTATACCTCCAAACCCCCACCCCCCACGCCCAGGTGTGCATACCTATTGCTGTGGCTCAGCAGAACGTTCCTTCTCGGAACTGAAATTAATAAAGACATATTTGCGGTCAACTATGACTGATTCTCGTCTAAGTGCACTGAGCGATTATTTCAATTGAAAAGGATTTATCATCTTCGTTAGATTTTGTGCAATTGATTGACCAGTTTGCCGCTCAGAAAGCTAGGGCAAGTTATTTTGTAATAAAGCACGTCATCATTCACGAAATAGGTAAATTATTTGAGAAAAAACATACGATACCTACTAAAAATAATATATTTTGTTAGTAAATTTACAGTAAGATGCTAACTGCGATCATATAGGTACATATGTAAAGGATATACATAAGTGATAATTATGATGCCTATAATACCAGTTTTAAAAATTATGGGCGCCGCCAAAATAAGTTTCGCCCAGGGCCGCTAAACCCTAAGCACTCAGCCCTGCGGCCAGCTACGTGCCTGTTGGATATATTATATTCCATGCGGTCCATCAAGGGTACATATGTACGTATGTACCTTCGGATTTGTGAAAATGGCTGACCGTTGCGATCACTGCGATTGCAGTTTCAGCTCTTGGTCAAGAAAGTGCAGCGTAAAGTTGTTTACTCTGGCTAAAATGTGTGCTATGTACTTGGATGCAGCGCATAAATCGTATGAGCGAGGCAGCAGCACCAAAATTCTGGGGGCGTAAGATTTTTCAAAGGTAAAAAAATGGTCTTAAAAATAGTGATATGTTAAAAAACTCAATTTTTCAACGTTTCTCATCGAGCTCTATCCATTGGCATTAAAATTGCGAAAAAAAACGTAAAATTCAAAAATTGAATCCTGCTTATACGGCCCTCTGGGGGTGCCCCAACCCCCCCCCCCATCGTCCAGGCCCACGTGTGTGTCGCAAGGTCCGGCATTTGGATCCCCTTTCCCCACGTTAACACAGAATCTGACGAAGTCTTTCGTTACTTACATTTACGCTTGTAGCTTTTAGACCCATTGATATGCGCGACTCACGAAAAATGAAGAATTATAAAAAACTTACGGACAATTATAAAAAAACCCATAGACTTTATTTATAATCATCGGAATTAATTGGATTTTAAGGGAAATGAGTCCGAATTGAATGTTATTATGCACCCACAGTATTACTGCAGACCAAAGCAAGTACACATTAATCTTGTAGCAGGAGTGCTTCTACACGGCTAGGAATGCCTACTTTAAAGTTTAACCCGTGACGTTGATGTTTCATTGTTTCTTAATATCATTAAATACTTTGCGCAGTTGTGAGCAAGAGCCCGAGTAGTGTCGATTAGTACTACACCACGCAAATCAGAGCGGAAGATCCGCATGAGCGTAGCTACGTGGAGGCACTTGAGGCACGTGACTGCCCTAGAAAAATTTCGAATTATGTTTGGCCACAACTTTACTGACTATGAACTATTACAACTTTGTGTTCTGTTACTGTAAGTGTTAACATCGTCTTAGAGTTGTTGCCTCGCCTGTCTTGCTTGGCGGCGTCGATTCGTTTCTTGTAGTGCTGTATCACCATGAAACGCCAGGCGACTTTATTTGATTTTTTAATCAGCCTACTAGAGCCAGGCATGCCTCCTCAGAGTCTAGCTCAAGTAATCCACCATATTCGATAAATGGCGATGAGAATGAAACGATTGCTAGTAGCGGTGGTGTTCATGCCTCAGATCATAGGCGTAGCCAGGATTTTTGCAAGAGGGAAATCCAAAAAAGAATTTTTCCGTCTGAAAACTCATAAAAACGGACGGGGGCCTCTAAATAACGTGTTTTCAGGGCTTTTCACATCCTCCTGCACTATTTATGCAATCGGAAAATTTATTTTTTCATTTAAATTTTTTACGTTTTTGACGGAAAAAATGTTTATTATGCGCTGGAAGCAGTGTTGTTTTGTACAAGGTTCGTTTGTACATGTATGTACAAAGATGGTCCCCAAAAGCAGGGGCGTAGCCAGGGGGAAGGGGGGAATTCCCCTGGAGAAAATTTCGAATTTTTAGAAATGGAGCTAAGCGGTTGCGTAACGCTGTCCTGCGACGATTTTGTTGTGAATAAACCAAAAATTCGGCGCTTCGCGCCGATTTATTCTAGTTTTCGCCATTATTTTAACTTAATGGCAACAAACAAGAGAGAAGACAAAATATCTATTGTTCAGAAAAATACAGTAAATTTGGTAAAACATAAATACATGATAAAAGAGTGACAGAACAAAAGGACATACAGATCACGGAGTGTGAATCAAGTATGTAGGTATGCTTCAACAATAAAATTGTAAAATCAATATTTAGCAGCTCTTTTTTGAACGAACCAACGTTAGGAGAAGCGACGACATGATCAGGTAACTTGTTCCAAATTTTTGAATATCTTTAGGAAAAGTTATTGAGGTGAGCATATTTGCAACGGACAACTGCTAAAGTAAGTTGATAAGGAAAACCGTTGATAATTTGATACAGAAGACATAGACATATGTAAAGACAAAGAAAACAAAATATAAAAAAATATAATAACAAAGAATAAAGCGTTTGTCGCCATGAGAAGATTAAGTACCTTTTTGCAAACATTTCTAGTCAAGAGAAATTCAATAATATGGAGAAGATTCGTTCGCTTTGTGCAGATTGCGTTTTTAAAAGCTGTCTTAGCACTGGGAACATGACAAGTCTACAAAATATTCGCACCTCATGCGTGTTAAGAACAGTCATTCTGGCATGAAAATATCAGAAAATTTCCGCGCTGCGCGTCAGTCTATTTTATCTATTCATCAATTGAATTAAGGACCATGATTCGGACGATTTTATGAAAATTTTAACATTGAAATTCAATATTTCAATGGCGAAATTTTCCGTGGCTCTGCCCCGGACCCCGCTGGGGGCGCTTGAGTCCGCCACCCCAGACCCCCCAGCCCAAAAAGATTTTTAGGACGACAAAAACTGTAAAAAGGTGTAAAATTCCCAGAAATTTTAGGCGCTTCGCGCCGAAATGAGTAATTGCTTGTCCTACATATCTTTAAAATGGCAGAATTTGCATTTAGAATGAAAAAATGTCAAATTTTTCAAAGCTTCGCGCCGTTTTAAAACAATTCTTATTGATTTTTGCCCTTAGAGACCCAGAAATTAGGTAAAATACACTACCAAAAGTCGGACAACTCGGTTTTTACCACAATAATATCGCTACTGTGCCATAATGGAAAAATGTCAAATTTTTCGGCGCTTCGCCCCATTTTGAGACAATTTTTAGTAATTTTTAGCGTCAAAAACCCAGAAATATGCTAAAATACACTATCGAAGATCGAAAACCCTGTTTTACCACACTAAAATCGCTACTGTACTACATCATAGTACACGAAAATTTGGACTTGCGATGATCAACATTCACAGAGATAAAGATTGATATCAATGCTGTTCTTGATGATTTCATGATTTTAAAGCCAATAACGAGGCGTCTTAAATAAATTTGCATTTTGTTAAGTTACTTGGCAAAAATGATGGTGTTTTTTAGCTTTTCACAGTGAGATCTACTCACTCAGAAAATTTAAAGTTTAGCTTTTTTTGAATTATAATAAAAAATATGCTGTATGTATATGAATAGGCGCAAAGCGCCCAAAACTTTTAGGCCTATTCAAAAATGTGCTAATATCTATTCAGGCGGTGATTCAGATGAGCTTTAAGTATTTTATATTTTTTTGTTCGAAGGATCCCTGCAAAAAATACTGGTACTTCCAGAATTTTGGGGGCCAATCCCCAGGCACGTAGCTGACCGTCCTATTCTGGGGGGACTAACACCAATTTTGGGGGGACCAAGCTCATAAAGGCCAAAAATAGCACAAAAAAATGTTTAAAAGGTCCTATTTTTCCGATTCTTCTGAATTTTGGGGGGTCCGGACCGGACTCCCCCATTCCCCCAGAGCTACGTGCCTGCTAATCCCCCAATCTCCATAGCTGTTCGGTCATTTGATTTGTGATCCATATGGTACTTAATGCAACAGCCAGTACATTTGTTCGATTTCTAAGGTAGGTAGCTAATGATAGTGTCTGAAAATTGACTATTCATTTTTTGGGCGGTTGGACTGAGCATCATATGCGATTAGTAGGAATAAAATACTGTATTGACTAAACAATTCAAGATTTATAGCTTATTTGTTTTCTAGCAAATTTTTATTGCTAATTGCCATGAATTTGTTACATTCACACTTATACATATGTAGTCCTTGAGTATGTGCAGACTTTTTGTATGTTAACTGGATGTGCCTACCCTAGGAAAAAATCCTGGCTACGCCTATGATCCCGGAAACCGGTGCGGGTAAAATTTTGCTCACGTAACGGTGGGAGGCGGCGCCCCCGTTACAATCTTCAATACTGTTATTTAATGAAATCGCTGTTTTTAGATGTAATTTCGACAATGAACACTTAATGGATTCCAATAAAATAAAATTTTTTGGGTAGATAATTTTAAAATAAAACTGTTAGCTGATGTCTACAGTACGCTAATGCTCAAACAACCGATCAAACTTTGCATGGTACTACACAGCCTTTCAGATTTTCTTTCCTTCGTCAAGGACTAGCAGAATAGTTAGATATTTCTGTGCTATAAATTTCTCACCATTTCGTTTTCTATATTTCTTAATAGTTTGTCGCTACCTCAATTTAATTTTTTTCTTATGCGGCTGCTCCATTAATTTTGTATTTTACAAGTGTTGTTTATTATGCAAGTAAATTTCATATTATTTATTGTAAAATCATATTTTAGAAATTCTAAAAAGGTGCTCTCGAATGTTTCTTTGATTTAGTAAATAATTAGCATTTTTCAGTCAACGGAAGCAACCGTATTGTAAAGTACTGTATGTACATAATTCTAGACATTTTCATCAATAATTTAAGGTTTCTTTTTTTGTAGTCATTCAGATTTTTTTGAAAAGACCGCAAATATAAAAAGCGGACTATCTGCCGACCTATATGTATGTATTGTTGCTGTAGCCATGAACATTAACGACATGTACATATGTATATGTAGGCTTCTATTTGTAAAATTCTGTTAAACCCGTAAAGTTAATGTTTTAATATATCTATCCATTAATGAGTTTTTAAAATTATTTTTTCCTTTATCCTGGTCCGCTGGCCAACGGTTATCGACGATATTCCCAGGTCACGAATTGCATCATTCTACTTTGGTAGATTCCCTTGATCGTTGCCGACATTTGGCTAGCTGTTTCCTATTGCTTTTTATGTCTTCTATGCTAGCTTTTAATTTCGTTTTAGTAAATTGCATTGAGAAACGTTTTGATCATTGATAAATGCGCTACAGATCGTTTCGAAAGCTCGACAAAAAATTGATGAAACAAGAATCGTAAAGACCCAAGCAAATAGACTTTAAACTGCGTGTTCGCCCAAAATTCAGCAATTTTTGGACAAAGTGTCAGGTAAACAAAGTGCCTTTCGTACTATGCTGATTGCTAACTTGCAAAAAATAACTGTTAGAATTTGAATTGACCTCATTCATGGGTATGCTCTTTCGGCAAATTTTCGCCATTTCTAGCATACCTTTTTGTTTCATTTAGCATAATTTCTCGTTCACCCTTTTTCTTTTCATTAATTATAATTTTTTACTTATTATTATAAATTTTTCTTTTAGTTATTGGGTTCTTCTATTCTTCCTTTCTCTGTATTAATGACTTTCTGTTTTTCCATCTCTGGAACTTTGCCGGGTATAAGGTTTAGATCCCTTACAACTAATCTCGGTCGTTGCTATTTATTTACTGTAGAAACTTTCATAATTGATTTATAAAATCTAATTTCTGCAATGACTTCTATGCGAAAATTCAAACTTGCTAATCAGTCGGAGGATACAGTAGGTCATATTGTTGACATTTTTTAAAATTACGCGGCCGATTAAGTAATCGTGATGCAATATTGCCGGTTTTCTATTTTTAGAAAAGACGTGCAATAGATTGGTTTCGTCGCATAAATATAAAAATTGAAAGCGTCATTTACTAAAGGGCGAAATAAAATCTCCTAACCAGTTTATATCTGTACCTCTATACTTGTCTACGTAAAAAACGTAGGGATTTTCCTTAATTTTTTGCTCAGTTTGGCAAGAAGCGACGGATTGGAAAGGAGAGAATTATTTCAAAAAATTATGGACGGCGAAGGCAGCAGAGACAGTAGCTTGCTAAGCAGGCTTTTTACTAAGAAACGGATTATTTTGCTCATTGTTTACGTCGCTTTATTTTTGGATAGTATGCTGATGTCCACAATAGGTTGGTCATTATCGTAGAGTTCAAATACGTAAATTCTCAAAATTCTGGTGGGGCAGTGGCGTAGCTGTAAGGGGATAGGGGGAAACTAGTCCCCCACAACATTTCGAAAAAACGAGTATTTTTTGCAAGGGTCTCTCTCATTAAGGAATAAATGGAAAGTTAAGGCTCATTTGAAAGACCGCTTGAAAAGATTTAGCACACTTTTAAACTAATAAGCCTAGAATTTTCGGGCGCTTCACGCCTATTCATTTACATACAGCTTATTTTTAAATATAATTCAAATAAACTTAAATGTTTTAAAATTTTTTTTCAGTGCATAGATCTCGCTATGAAAAAGCTAAAAAACGCCATTATTTCTGCCTATCTTCGAGTAGTTGTTGAGATATTCGACTTCATGTCCCCTAAACTCAGAAGGCCAGCTACACATTTGTGTTGAGGTGTGGTGACCATTTGAGGAGGCGTAAACATATTTTTTTGACCAAAAATGGCCTGAGAAAGCAAGTTTATGCCTAAAATTCTGGAATGGCGATAAAAAGTTTTAATTTTTAAGGTCACCTGCCGACTTTTGGTGGAGTATTCTACTATCCCTGTCGCTTGTACATATGTGCGCAAGTCTAAAAAATTTGACAACACTGGTGACATTTTTTATTTCTTGATTGTTTTTTTAAATTTTTCAATGTTCATTTGCGACATATTCTACTCTGTTTTATGGAGTTTCGTTTTCGCTTAATTTTAATGCATACAAAAATTACGCCACAAAGTGTCTCCGAAGTTTGATGCACTAACGCCGGTGTACAATGTGAATAGTTACCCTAACTCAATATTACCTATTGCATAATATCACCGTTTGAAATGTATTTTTGACTTTTCCTTCTGCGCGCTCATGATCATCCAAAAGTCTTGGAAATTTTGCCAATAAAACTATTAGCGCAAAACTGTGGCTGTTAGGTCGCCAGAAAAATCATTAAATGTTATTTATTTACACTTAAAAATCAGACAAATCACAATTAAGTTCCAAATGCTGATTTAAATAATAATTAATTAATTTTTGCGGCTCGACTCAAATATGTATGTACCTTTGACATTATGCATTATGTCTTAAGACTATAATCATATACATTTGTTAACTTAATTTTTTCAGTTTTTTTGAACTTTTGACCGGCACTTTGAATTAAATTTTTTTGAATTAATCTTTTGTCATATATTTTGTACGACTTTTGATTCTGATATGGGTGCTTCTGTTGAAATATGGCTTAAATGTGACGTAAGGTTGGATCAAGAAAAACTTCTATTCGTTGTTTAAGGAATAATTTACACGACTACGCCTATTTTGTGAGCTATACTGATAAGGACATGCAAATAAGCTATATTTCTCATATTTATTACTTTTTAGTCCATTCATTGTTTTATTTTTTTACGTTTTTTCGCATATGATTATTATTAATTAGTATTTATTATCAGTGATTAATCAGTTATCTAATTTATTAATTAGCCATTTTGTCCAGATTTTCATTCTATATCTGTTCATTTTTTAAACATCTTTTTATATTTTCCAAATTTCATTTTTCCATTCTTATTCGTTTTTAATGAATTTTCACATTTTTGCATGCTTGTAGTGCCCGTGTTACCATTTTACCTGGAAGGATTTAAAGATTTGGGTTTGGCCCTCAATAACGGATCGACAGACCTTCGTATCAATGATTCGTACAATGCTAATCAGGCGATGTTCTTAAACGAATCCTTAAATGAGGCTGATTATGCTAAGAAAGCTAACGTCGAATTGCATCTTGAAGACAGCGCCGAAATCGGGCTATTATTAGGATCAAAGGCGCTTATGCAAATTATGATTAATCCGATTGTCGGTCCGTTAACGAATAGGTTGGGCATTTGTTGCATTTTATTGTCTCGAAATTTTAAGTGAGGGTCCCCGGCCATATCCAGGGGGAGGATGGTAAATGACTTCCAATTCTTGACTACAAATGGCAAAAAACAGCTAGAAATGGTCAAAAAACGCAAGTTTTGCTAAAATAGGTAGGGTCAAAATTTCACTGACTTTGGGGGGATGGGGGAGATAACGAAATTAGGTGGGTGATCCCATTCCTCTTGTTGCATTCATGTTTTGTTGATGTGCCAAAATTATACTTAGTATTTGACATGTACATACATGCTTTCTTCAGAATCGGCTATACTATCCCGCTATTTGCCGGATTCGTCATAATTTTCGTATCAACGTTGAGTAAGTCCTCATAAGTTTAATTAGCTAAGTTGGTAAGGTTTAGGATCATATGTTTACGCTTTTTTATGAGTTTTGACCTGTAAGAATCGCTAACTGACCCCGCAATGACCACAACGCCCCAGATTTGTCGATTTTCCGAAAAAATCGTACAAATCGGGTTTTTAAAGCGTTTTTCGCTAACTTTTGGCTCGAAAGCGTCGATTTTTCGGCACTTCGCTTCGTACACTAATTTTTTTCACTCCATTTTGTTCAAGTTAGACATTTGTTAGAAACATTAAAAACAATTTTTTGACAGATATCTATCGTTTTTGGCACAAAAAGCATGTTTTTAATTTTCGGGGCAGCTGACCTTCCAAGATTCCCATGCTTTCACATGTTACGCGTATGTATAGGTCAGTCATAAGATTTAAGAGCTTCAACGTTCACTTAAATTTGTAATAATTTGTTTTCTTAGTCGTATATATATCTCACTTATTTGGCGAGAAAACTACTGAAGGATAATTTTTCGGAAATCCTGAGCCTATTTGCACTCTTGATTTTCAGTAGTTTTCAGCCTTGCAAGCTTATGTGGCCATGACCCGAATTCTGTGGATGGGTTCTGAATTGGATCCGAAAATTTACCCGGTCAGATTTTCTGAAAAATATACTCGCTATCTTTTTAAATTTCGGTCGCGCATGGAATTTTTTTTAATTTTCGAGCGCATAGTGCCGGATGCTTGTGACGTAAGAGATCTTTTTCACAAAATCGCTTGAAATTTCGAATTTTAGTTAAGATATATCTTCTTGTTAAGAAATTATTTTTTGTATAATAATATTTGAAAACGGCGGTAAATGCCAATAATAATGCATTTCAGATGGGAAGTTTTTTCAAAGTACCTCCACCTCCATTACCAAAATCCCGATTCCACTCCTTCAAAACTTTTTTTTTACTAAACCTATTCGAAATCGAGGGATAAATCGATAACTTTGAAGTGGAAAAAATGAGCAGAAAAATAAAAAATTAAATAATTATTTAAAAAACGTTTCAAAACCAATATAGGTACGTATCTTCGATTGCAGCTTTTGCCTTTTCGCGGTCTTACGCAATTTTCTTGTTGGCCCGGGCGACGCAGGGTCTGGGATCGGCCTGCTGCAGCACGGCCGGCCTCGGCTCTTTAGCGGCCACGTTCACGGATCCGCAGGAGAGGGCCGCCGCGATGAGTGTCGCGGTCGGCGGGGTGGCCCTGGGCGTTTTGGCCGGATTCCCATTCGCTGGCGTAATGTACGATTTGGCCGGCAAAGCCTCGCCGTTTTTGATCTTAGCCGCTGTAGCTTTAGCCGACGCTGGTAAATAATTTGGATTTTACGTACGTAGAATCCCCCCAACGATTTCCGTATGAGCTACGTTTACTTCACTTTACACATACCTATAGTCTGTTTCATTTATCCGAGGGCTTTTTCAGCAAATCATTTCCGAGGCTACAGTAGCTCTATCTTCCCTACTTACTGTTGTGAGTCGTTTAGAGATCACTGTAACTACATGGGGAAAATGGGATTTTCAATAAAATTTCTTACTGCATAATTCATTCTCGCCTTCCAGCAGATCATTATAACATGCGGATGGAATTCGCGCATTCAGCTTGTCATAAATCGACCGTTAAACACAATAGATTAGCATTTTAAAAATCGACGAAAACTTCCGCTCTAGCGTAGTGGTAGAACGTCTGATTGTCGTCGAGGCAACACGAGTTCGATTCCTGCTGCAAGATTTTTATTTAGCGCACTTACTGCAGTGTGTCACAGCACTGTTTAGATGCTTGAATTAAGTCTGTATGGACGGTTTAGTGCATTAAAAATGAAAGAATGGCGGCCGCTTACCCCTACTCAACTTTTCTGTCGAGTTACAGTAAATCGCCTAGTTAGGCATACTGTAGCCTTCAAAAAAATTTACCGATAAAGCCCTCGAATACACGAAACAGACTATGCATTGCTCGTGGTCATAACTTTTGCATACATTAAGTAGATATGGCATGGCTAGTGAATCAGTAATGTTTGGTTACAGTAGCCCATATGGAAATCGCTGGGCGAACTCTACGTTAGATCCAAAAAGTTTTATAAATCACTTTACTGCAACAAATACAAATAAATATCTTTAAATGAGTAAAACCAATTTCATATTTTTAACAATAAATGCTCGATGTTCAAGCTAGCTCAATTTTAAGCCCGTTTATTGACTACCAGGCATAAACGGGAGGTTGTGGTCGAATTTCAAAAGATTAGATCATGTCTCTCAAAAAATTAGCAATTCAATAACGGAAGGAACTCAAGCGGAAAACGGTTTTTTTGCTAAAAAATCGTCCATAGATGCTGCGTAGCACCTTAAAATTGGACGCGATTGATTCCATATTTGCGTCTGTTTAGGATTGTCTATAGTCTGTTTCATTTAGCTCTGAGGTTTTTGAAAATAATTAAAGTGACTAAAAAAGTGTTTTAAACTAGCGTGGTAAATATAATATTGTACAGTATATCGAGTCATATGGAGACATATGTCATTGTTAAGTCGCATTACTGCATGAAAATTTTAAACCACTTTTGTATCTTGATTCTTGCGGAAAAATTTGAAAGAAAACCGCAAAGTTAAATGAAACAGACTATAGCTAGAGGGTGGAAGTTGAGGACGCTTAATCAGTTGATGTAAAGTAAATCGTGTATGCCAAAAGTAGGATAAAACGTGTGATTGTTTCATGGCTAAATGATAATCATTTTTCCATACTGGGGATCTGGACCCCCAAAATAGAAAAAAGGAAAACTTTCTAGGATAAAAGCGGCAAAACGAAGGCCAAAATTGATTAAAATTGAAAATTTCCTTTAAAAGTGCTTGGCTGGACCAGAAACTGTAGATTAAAATAGTTTTAAAGCTATTAACATTCTACTAGTTTTTGTTCTTATTTTGGCCCTAAACTACTCATTAGCTGACCTGCAGACTAGATGACCCCCTCTCCAGAGAGGTCTTGCTGTGCATCTATCCTAACGACTACATAGTCCAGGTTTAATTCGGCTTTTTCGGTTTTGCCGACCTATTTTGGAAAAATATACTGAAAAATTTGCTCCTTATTACTTTTAGATGAGCGTTTTATTATACTTTTTCTTTGAGACTTTATTTGTTGCATATTTTTAGTGCTGCAGCTAGTATTCATGCCGCCGAAATACGTAAAACGGACGGTCAAAGGGTCTACAATACTCAAATTACTATGCGATCCGTACATAGTGCTGAGCGCAGGTATTTTAAATTTGCACATTTACGCGCAATAATTAGCGCAGAATGACCGCACCAGAATGTAACTCCCCAAATAAAAATTTGGTGGACACCGGACCATACATGTACAGCATGGGAATTCTGGGGGGCAGAATCAGGCCTAAAAAATTTTAAGTGCCTTTTTTGGCTAAAAGCGAAGGGTACACGTCAAAGACACTGTTTTTTGACCTTTCAGACAGTGCTCGTTCTTTCTAAAACATATAAAACGTAAAACAAATTTTAAAAAATCTAAAAAATTAGAGTACATTGAACAAAATATAGTCAAAAAATGTATATATGGCGCGAAGCGCCGAAAATTTGAGATTTTTGAGCCAAAAATGAGCTAAAAACGCTTAAAAGGCACACTTTTTTGCAAGTTTTACCAACTTTTACGAACAATCGACAATTTTGGAGGGGGTTGCAGCCATTTTGCGGGGAAGGGTGGTCAGTAACTATTCGGGGGGGGGGGGGTGTTAAACCCCCCAAGAAGACGCTTGCATCGGACTTTTATTTTTATCATGTTTTGCGATTTTTTGCGATTCTGCTCCATCCAGACCCTTAGAATTTGATTGGTGCTCAAGTGAGAGTGACCACACATGATTGGTGCTCAAGTGAGAGTGACCACACATGGGTAAGGCCTTAATTCCAATGGCGGATGCAGGATTTTCAGACAGGGGGCAGAACCTCCAAATTTTCTTAAGGACGTTAAACATTGTCCAAAAATTCGTATATTATGCTAAAAGTATCGGTTTTTGCTGTCTTTTCAATAGGCTGAATTTTTTCCGATGTAACAGAATGAAAAAAAATTTTTCGAAATTTTCAAGAGTTTTTGATTAAAAACTCGCATAATTAATACAGAAACCGACACAAATGGCCGAAAAAAACACTCGAGAAATAAAACACTCGAGAATGAGCTACAAAATCTTTGTTTTGTACAAAACTTACTCTTTTGACGTAAGTTTACGTTTTTTAGAGCGCCAAGAGAGTCAGTAAATGTCATAAATGAGTACTATCTCCGAAAATTTGAAAAATCATGATAAAAACGGCTAAAATCATCAAAAGATGCAAGATACACATCTATCCTTCTGCCCATATAATTTTGACGACAAGGGGCGGCCGCCCCCGCCTCCCCCGTCTAAATCCGCCAGTGCTTAACACTAGTTGGTTCTTAAATTTCTAATTTTTATAAGCAAAGGACCAGAAAGTTAGTCTGAATTCAGTGGCCTGGCGATTTCCGTGAGGGTTTTGCACATTTTAAATAAGATCCACCGACCCTCCTCATCCTACGTCGTCCATTCCATGTCAGAGCATTATTCCGTCCTTCAATCTTTTTGACGAGATTATACGAGACAGGAAGGGAGGTATAAGGGGTCTCTCGACTCCCCAGGATGAAAAAAACGAAATTTTATTGCAAAAATGAGACAAAATGACGGCTAGAAGTAAATGAAAATAAATATTTTTGTGCAAAAGTGAATAGAATTGACCAGAAACTGACTATAAACAAACTTTTTACTCTATTCAAGCATTTCTACCAGTTTTTGTGCCACTCATGATTGATCCCTTATCCCCGGATCATGCTTCTCGTGGATTATGTGCTCCAGCTCCGTATTTTCAACGGTAATTATTTAGTCGCGATCACCATCGCTTGCGCCGGCGGTGCCATTTTGGAGACATCGCTACCTTTATGGATGAAACAAATGATGAACACAACGCCATCGACCAGTGGTGAGCTGTTTGCACACATTGACTTGAGGGGGCCTAGAGCCTCTTATTAAGAATCCGGCGAACCCCCCTCCTTAAAAATCAATTGATTTACAGAATTTAATTTTTGGTGTTATTTTTGGGTGATTTCGCCCCGTCGGACCTTCCACCAGAATTTGGCCGCTGCCTCTAATGACTTCGTGGCATCATATGTAGGCGTGGAGCTTCGGGGGAGTTTAATCCACAGAAATATGGCAGGCTCTTACTTCATTGATTGAATTCCTAGAATTTATTTTTGAATTTTTCGTATTTATCGCAATTTTAGAACGCCGGTAAATAGACCTTGATACGGAAACGTCAAAAAATGATGCCTTGTGCCCCTAACATCGATATTCTGAAAATATAAAAATTAGGTACCAGCTTATTTTCTTTGAATTGGAAGTCGGGAGAAGCCTAAAGTTGATCAGAAAGTGTTGATTAACATATCATCAACGCACGCTATTTTTGCATTTATTACAATTTTGAGGTCATTTTGGCCCAGAGCCAGCGACCCCCTTCGACTATGCTGTACATCTACGGTCTTGCTTGACCATACTTGTTTTAGAAGGTTAGACCCACAGAATTGCTACTGACCCCACAACATGGCTGCGACCCCTAGAATTGTCGGTTTCTCCGAAAAAATCGTAAAAGAGCGTAGAACAAAAATGTGCCCTAAAAAAATTCATGGCTTCATGTTAGGTAGCTCAAAAATATTTTGAAATAAAGCGCTAGGTCAGAGGTTGCCGGGAAATCGCTCAGGCGCTTCGTTCTTTCTTTTCGTCTTTACATTTCTTCTATTTTGTATTGTTGTTCGTCTTTTAATCTTTTTCTTTATCTTTTACACGTCCGTATTTTACACGTCCAATATTTACCCTGTTTGTCTTTCTAATTTCGAGGATTATTCTCATTTTGAGATTCTTATTTTTCTTTTTTTATTCGTTTTTATATTTTTTATCATATTTTACGCGCTCATCATACTTCTCACCATATCTGGGCGTGGGGGTTGGGGGAAGGGGTATGCACCCCAGGCACGTAGCTGGCCGTCCAATTTTGGAGGGACCAACATAAATTTTGGGGGTGTCCGCAGTCCAAAAAAGTCAAAAGTAGAACAAAGTAAGGTTTAAAACGTCCTATTTTTCCGGTTTTTTCTGAATTTTAGGGGGTTACGGACTCCCCATTCACCCCCAGAGCTACGTGCCTGTGCACCCCACCCCCCAGAAACCAAAATAACCCCCAGAATTCAATTTTTGAAAATTTTTTGTTTTCATTTTTTAGGCCATTTTTAGACATTCTGAAAAATCTTGAACCCCCAGAATTTAGGTGCCGCCCGCCTATGCTTCTCACACAGAATGTGCCTTTCCGTTTATTTCAAATATGATTTCCTGTTTAAGGTTTGGCTTTTATCCCAATAACTTTATTTTATTTAATCACCGTCCACAGCATCGGCCCGTTAACTCACAGAATAGGCCGATGGTTATTATCGTCTGTTGGCCTTGCAATGTGTGGAATAAGTTTAACACTGGTATTTCTTCACTGTAGGCTAAGTTATGTTGTGTTTTGGCTCTCATCGACAATAATTATAATCGTCGTAAACATACAAGTAGGGGTTTAGACCAGGCCCGTATTCAGGGCAAATTACGGGGCAGGGTGGCCGGATGGGCATGGACGAATTTAAGAAGGGGCGGCTGCCCCACCCTTCCCACTGGCCCTAAATGGTTGGCGAGATAAAGAATGAACATGTAATTTACAATGATTTCTGGCCGTCGACGACCATTATTTTTTCAAATTTTTCCGGCGCTTCGTGCCAGATAATACCTATTGATGACAATTATTTACTTTCTTGGCGACCTAGGGGCCATTTTTGCTCATGGAATAGGTTTCATAACAATTTCAAAAGCAGAAAAAGCTATTTCAGCATAGTTTTCTATTTTCAATCAAAACTTTTTGGCGTTTCTTGTCAAATCAAGCAGTAAATCAAGTTTCTAAACAATTTCCGCCTAAAAATCACGAAATTTCCGGCGCTTCGCGCCAGATATCCGCTAAAGTGAAAGAAACTTATTGATATTTTAGCACAAAATTGTGTTAAATTTAAAAAATTTTCGAAAAAATATCAGTCAAAAAAGATTCCAAAAAAATGCAGACAAATGTAAAACACCGAGAAAGCGCTATTTTGTGCCCCAATGGCAAATTTTTGTACCTATTTTTGACTGCTTTTGGAAAAATTCGGATACCGCCTTTCCCTTAGGAAAATCCTAGATTAGCCACTGCAGATGGGTCAAAATCACTAGAAATAGCATCAAAAATTTAATTCTGGAGTCTTACATTTTTTAGGGGTCTTTCATATTCTCAGAGGGTAGATGTACAGCATGACCATTTCTGGGGAGATCAGTCGTTCTTGGATCAACAATTGAGCTTTTTGGGTCAAAATCACCTCAAAAACTGGCGTAAATCCTAAAATAGCGTTAGAATTACGCTAATCGACAGTTATTTCTCGATTTGAAGCACTTTAGAGCTGATATTCAATTTTCATCTATTTTCAGGCTTCATTCTTCCTCATTTTCTGAAAATTTGCCGTTTTTCCATTTCGGGGTACTAGATCCCCCAACCCCCGTGCATATCTGTTCCGGATTGAGCTAAAAACGACAGGTACACGTCAAAAATAATCTTTTTTGACGTTTTAGACAATTCTCGCTTTTCCAGAACATAAAAACATAAGAGAAATATAAAAGAAATTGAAAAACTGAGTAAATTGAACAAAATATGATCAAAAATGTGCATACGGCGCGAATCGCCGAAAATTTGAGATTTTTGAGCTAAAAACAAAAAAGGCACAATTTTCAAAAATTTCACCAACTTTTGGGTTGGGTCGCTGCCATTTTGCTGGGGGTCAGCTGCCATTGGGCCCAACCCCCCCTCTCCTCCCCCGAGAACACGTCTGATTACGACATTGTCGCTTATCAGGTCCCGTCGGCAAGAACGATTTACGAGCTTATATTTCCAAATGCTCTCTTTGGAGTCGGTGCTGGTGAGCAAAATTTGATTTCTACGTAGATTAATTTGATCGTAAATTTGTTCAATTTTTAAATTTCATTTGAAAATGACGTGAGTTTCTTCTGGGCCTTAAGCTCTCCGTTTGTTTTGTTTTGATCCAAAAGCGAAAATTTTCATTTTTTGCGTTTAATGACACGGTTCATGATTGAGCATGGCTATTTTGAAGATTTTCTCCTTTATTACTTCAAAAGACTTAAACGCAATTACGCTTTTACAAAAGCTTTCATTTTAAGGGCAAAACTTTGTTTAATTCATTTTTTTATTTCCCGAATTTCTATAAAGTAGCGCATAAATTTCTGGGAAATAAAAAAATTCATAGGAATAACAAGACTTTCACGGCGCATATTCTTGATTTGATAATAATTAGAAAATGAGTAAAATTGTTCGATTTCTTCCTTTTTCGCAAACACTAATTCGATTATTCTTAATTTTTTCATAAATTTAACTTTACGATTCTGGCGTTAAATGTTTTTCATTCTCTTTATAAAAATTATTCAATAAGAATTAATAAGGGATTGAAATTTTTTATTCTTATTATTCTTTGAGCAGGTTTATTCAATACATCAATAATAACTGAAATGAGCAATTTGGCCGATATAAGACACGTCGGAGTTTATGGAAATGTGTTCGCTATTGTTGATAGTTCAGTATGCATCGCATTTTTTGTCGGTAAGAATTTCACACGCGTCTCAATTCAAAAATGTTACTAATTCAAATTTAAACATCCATTGCGATGTTATTTTTGCCCGTTTTTGGCCTATATTTTCACTTATTCTCCCAGAAGATTTGTTGTCTTCAATTTTTCTGGGAGGAGTTAGATCATTGATGCACATTGCACAGCATGACCAACCTAAGGGGGGGTCAGCCAGAGCGCTTTTTTGGCCAGAAAGGGCCTCAAAAATTGATATTAGACGCTGAAATAGCGTTAAAACTAAACTATTTTATTCCATAGTTTCTGGTCAGTTTAAATCACTTTTGCAAAAAATTTTTGATTTTCATTTGTTTTCCGGAAAACATAATTATAAACAGAAATTTTAAAGCGTATTCTTCGTTTTTAGCAATTTTTTCAATACCAATAAGATGGAGTTCGATTTGAAACGTCGAAAAATGGTCTTTTACTTCTATCATAAATTTTTTGGCTTTTTTTACCTTCGAACAATCTTGAAACCACATAATTTAGGGGCTGCCTCTGGCACGCATCCAGACCAATTATGCCCATGTGTTTATCTCATACAATTATAAAATGTGAGTTCGCTTTCAGGTCCATTTGTAACAGGTCCCATTATTAGAGCCGTCGGATTCTCAATGTAAGCTTAATATTGAATTTGTTTTATTAAATATATATTTGGCAATTAAATCTGTCAACGTAAACAGCTTGCTTTACATCATCGGTGGTTTAATACTACTATACGCTCCTTTGCTGCTGTTTTTGAGAAATCCAGCTCCAAGAAGCTCGCCTACCGTGACAACGATAACTTCAGGTAAACATGTACATATATGCTAGAACGCATGAAATCATATGAGATCTGAAATTAGAAAGTAAACAAAAAAATTTCGAAAAATTTTAAAAATTAAAAAATAGGGAAATGAAAATGAAAAATAATGAAATTAAACGCAAGGAGCCGAAGCCACATGTGGGCTTGCATGGGGTGGGGAGGGTGTATATCCCCAAATTTGGCAGCCAATTGTAATCTCAATCTTAAATTTCTTCATTTTTTTGCAATTTTTCGATGACAAATGATAAGAAATTGGCGAAAAAAATTTAAAATATTCTGTTATTTCCCTCCATACATTTTTCGGTACTGGCGCCGCCCATATATGACCGAAGCCTGACATTCCAAAATCTATTATTTTGCATTATAGCCTCGATATTTTTATTTCGCTTAAAAGGCAGCTAGCTTCCTTATAAAAATAATAGAAACGTCCTGTTCAGGGCCCATACTATTTCATTTCTTAGAAAGAAAATTAAAGGGGTGTAGTACTCGCTCATTGTTCTCGTGATAATTCGCAAAATGAAGGAGAACATGGAAGAATGATCATCAATAAGGCCGATGAACTTCGCTAGGTTAAAAATAGACTCGCTATCCCTTAGAATTTCTTTTTTGTCAAAGATTTTATCTTTTTCTTTAGATTTTCTTACGTCAATTGATATAGCTTGATGAACCTGCCACGTTTCTGCCGCTACCATCAATTTTTGCCTATTTTTTGACCTGTATGAATTTTTGCCCATTTTTTGACCTCTATGAATTTTTGGGGCCATAGAGTCTGTAAAAAAATTATCTTATCAAATCGCAATTATCGTTACCTATGCGTCATTTTGTCTCTTGTATTGTTAATATAAACTGGTTCGGATAACCTTGTGTGTTTTTGAGGTGTCTTAGCCAGACATGAACAGCATGAGAATTCTGGGATGGGCTGAAACCGAAAATTTTTCAATTTTTTTGGCTCAAAAACACTGTATACGCGTCAGAAGCATATTTTTTGGCGTTTCTAACTATTCTATCTTTCTAGAACGTGAACACATAACAAATATTGAAGAAATTTACAATACATATTGAATGAATATATGGCGCCATACGCCAAATAATTTGACAATTTGGAGCAAGCAGATAGCTAAAAGGCGCTCAAAACATACCTTTTCTACGAAAGTCGCTTAACGTTTGGAATCGTGTAAAAATATCTCGGGTGGGGGTGAAAATCTTTCCTTGAGGGAAGGTGAAAAGTTTCTCACAGGTCCCTACCTCCCACCTCTCGACAGTACTGCGCACAGTAGGGTAAAATATATCGTATTTACACCACTTTCGTAATTTTTCCAAAATTATGGGGAAAGCCCTGAGATTATATACACTGACGTTTTAAACAAGGTAAAATGTATGTACATGGATAAATCGTAAGTATTTTATGTTACCGATTGAAAAAAGACATTCTATAATGTAACAATATGTCATCATTCATTGTGAAGCCGGATTATCGTGCATCAATTGCAAGTCGATTTTGTTAGCCAATTCACGAAAAATAACGTTTTCAGTGAAAAGTTCGAATAAATTTGAAACGTATCTTCATATTCACGACCAGACAAGTGAAATTTGACGAAAAATAAGGCAAAACGAGGGCCGATAATTGACGAAAATCCAGCTTTTGTGGCCATTTTGGTCAAATAAAGCTCTGCGGCTCACCTTCCCAGACCGCTGATGCCATGTTCAAAACTATT
Organism: Mermis nigrescens; assembly: GCA_036768485.1. NCBI lineage: Eukaryota > Metazoa > Nematoda > Enoplea > Mermithida > Mermithidae > Mermis > Mermis nigrescens. The sequence goes on along the minus strand of JAVLUZ010000245.1, from coordinate 3,814,989 downwards.
TTTAATTGACTTTTTAAAACAAATTTACTTATCGTAATATCTTATCTGCTATGTTCTATGCCTACCGAACTTGAATATGTATTCAAATATCACTAGTATGTAAATGATGCGTCTTAATAAGCGTTTTTTACAGAAGCGATAAACACCATCGACAGACCAACATCAACACATTGAAATGTACTTCGTTCGTTTCACGTCCCATTGTTTACTTGTGTGCCTGATTTACTGATATCACGTTTAAGATTTTTATCAACAAAATAAATTTTGATCAGGCACATGCACATACGGGCGGGTGGGAGAGGCTTTGGACCAGACGTGCATAGCATGGGAATTTCAGGTTGAGGATTAAATTTCAAATTGTCTTTTTTGGCCCAAAAATGGTGGATGAGCGTCAAAAACATTGTTTTTCTGCGTTTCTGACGATGCTCTAGCTTTCTAGAGCATAAAAACACAAAAAAATCAAAGAAGTCCAATAAATTGTGCAATATATAGTCAAAAGATGAGTACATGGCGCGAAGCGATAAAAATTTGACATTTTTGAGCAGATAGATAGCCAAAAACGCTCTAAAAATACATTTTCTACTAATTTTCAGAAAATTTCTGGAACTTTAAAAAAATCGCGAATACTAGGGGGCGAAAAAATTTCTAGGGGAGAAGGAGTGATGATTTTATTGAGGTTGAACCCCTCCTCCTTTAAATTCTTCCCCAAGATCATGCATGCTTTGGACACTACAAGTTTAGCATAGAAATTGTGAGGGGTAGATCCCAAAAGATTATTATAAAATGTCTTTTTTGAGCTAGAGTACATGGCAAAAACACTGTTTTTAATATTGTACAGTTTGAAGTATCTTTCTAAAATATAAAAACTATAAGCGCACGATGCGAAGTGCCGAAAACTTGACTTTTTTGAGCTACGGAAAATCGACAATTCTGGGGAGAATCGCAGTCATTCTGCTGGGTTCAGTTGCCATGAGGGTAGGCCATTTTGGCTAAAAAGCTGATCCTCACAGACCGGACCATTCCATGGATCTAAATTGTGTGGTCTGGAATCCAACCCTAAAACCCGAAAGACTCCCAAAATGTCGTAAACCCGCTCCAGAATAAAGTTTTTCGTCTTTCCTGTAGTCTTTCATGCTAATAAGTAGAACTTGATCAGAAACGTCGAAAATAGTCTTTCTGCTTCCCTATCATTGTTATTCCAATTTTTTGACGCTTCAAAATTTATCGATCTGCTCAGAATTTGGGCAATGCCCAGAAGTCTGACTAGATCACACGTGGGCACTGGGAAGTTTTGGGGTAGTGGCAGCCCACCCCCCTCCCCAGAAAACAAAATCCCCTCACAATTCGATTTTACAATTTTTTTCGTTTTATTCGCAATTTTTCGATGCCAATGGATAGCGCTCGATGAGAAAAGTTGAAAAATGGTGCTTCTTTTGCCATACCATCATTTTTTAGGCCATGTTTTGACCTTTGAAAAATCTTGCACCCCCCCGCAGAATTTTGGTGCTGCCCACCTGTGAACTGGATCTCTACATCGAGATTTCAGATTCAACCTTTGTTGCGCATTCATATCACCCGGTAAGGTAGGAAAAAGATAGATTTGGCAATGTGTCCCGTTTTTGGTGAAAATAGAATCGAAAATCGATAAACTCACGAAATCTTCGTTTCGTTTTGGGATTTTGTTGGCGCTGAAAAACCGATTGACCCGGAAGGACTCGAACATAACCGGTTTACGCGTCAATATTTAACCTTTTTTCATTAATTCGCTCACTTCAGCAGCCTTCAGTATTTTCGTGCCCTACTGGATTAATCGGTTTTTAGCATCGAACTCCTGCGACTGAGCCAAGTTTTCGTAAGTTTTGATTTTTTGATTTGATTTGTTTTATCTGACCTTTTTTTAAATGGGAAAACGAAAAACTTTTGAGCTATGCAGGTCAAACGTGTTCTGGAGGGTCGGCCCAACAAAATGGCTGTGCGACCCTTCGAAGAACTGTCAATTTTTAGTAAAAATTGTAAAAAGTAAGACGTTGTAATAGCTCATTTTTCGCTCAAAAGTCTCAAATTTTTGGCGTTTCGCGCAATATACGCATTTTTTGACTATATTGTATCCAATTTGCTCAATTCTTTTTAACTTTTTCAAAATTTCTTCAAAATTTTATATTCTAGAAATAAAGAAAAATGTCTGGAACGTCAAAAAACAGTGTTTTTGACGTTTACATCGTTTTTCAGTCCGAAAGCACTTTTTAAATATATTATGGGCTTGACTTGACCCCTCGGAATTCCCGTGCTGTACATGTATGCAGCAAGTCTAGCCTAACGCTAAAAGATGCCCAGTCTAGCATGACCAGCCTGGGTGCAAATGCTAAAAAACTGTCATAATAATGAAAAATAGTCAAATTTGCTGCCAATGTTAATGTGACGATTCTGCGATGGTACAAAACTTTGCAAATAGTAATTATCAAAAATGCATTTTAGTCAGGGTTGTCTCGTCAAAATGTGAAAATTACAAATTTTCGGATAAAAATGGACAAAAAAGTACGGTCAATATTGGTGAGAATCAAAATTTTCTGTGAAATTGCTTCGAAATTGACCAAAAAGTGTTGATTAATATAGTCTTATGTAAAAAGAGTTTTTAATGTTTTACGGAAAAAGAGATTATGAAATTTATATTATTTGATTATTTATAAATTATTAATAAATCTGTTGCTTGTTTATAAAAAATGCTTTTTGGTCGAATCCGACCCAGATCGGTTGGACTGACATCCCCGCCATGAAAATATGTAAGAAGAGTACCTGCTGTACACATCATGATGGAATGCCTAAATAGACTGGAACTTTTCCTTGGATACAGCATTCTTTTCATTCAAATCTCGGCAGTGACTTTCCTGACAGCGAATTTAATGTAATTTTTATAAGTCAGGATTGCTGACGAAGCTTTTGGTGTGAATTTTTAATCTTGAAAAGCCCCACAAGGAAACATTGGATGAAGTCAAGTCAGGCGAGCGATCACCAGGAGTCAATTCAAATGAGTGTGTCGCTCATCTGATTTGACTCTGTGCGATTTTTATAGCAAGGGCTCCGTGAACTCTCAAGTTTAAACTTTACATCACATGCCTAATCGCACTAGAACGGTTTTCAGAGAAATCACTACTGAAATGATAACAAAAATAATGCTGTGCATCACGAATGATTTTAGTCCTGGATTGAGTTGGATGGTGATCCCGTAGAGGTAATGCAGTGTTTGACACGCTTGCCTGTTTCCAATGAAACTTCGGAACTTACCTTGCTATTGGATAGTCTTTCTTTGGCCAAATTTTCTTCGAGTTTGAACAATTATCGACGAAGATATAATTGAGGAATGTTATGGATAAATACGTGACCCACCCTAAAGAATCAGTACAAACGGAAAATTTGTTTGTTTTTTGTTTGCTTGTGTTGCTTATTTGATTTTGTTTTCTGTTTTGTTTTGTTTTGTTTTCCTTCGTTCTTTTTAAATTTGTTTTATTTGCGGGAAATTGATGCTAAAGAACTGATTTTAAGCATGAATGTGATCGACGAAGGCGAAAGAAGCAACAGCAGCTTAGTTGGCAAACTTTTCACCAAAAAGCGATTGATTCTGCTCATTGTCTATGTTGCTCTATTTCTAGATAGCGTGCTCATGTCTACAATAGGTAAGCTTAGACTAATTGCACTTGACTGGCTTAAATTCCCAAAAAAATAGAATTAGTTGGGTTCATAGATGGGATGAGGCGAAATCGCCAAAAATAGCACCGAAAATTCAATTCTGAGGTCTATTGATTTTTAGGGGGTTCGCCATATTCTTGGGGGTGGGGGTCCAACCTCTCCCCTACCCCCCCAACCTCCCCACGCCCATGTGTGGGTTTTGCACCATTTCGTATAAGCATTAGATAATCTATTTATCTTTTAAAAGTTATAACTTATCGAAAAACTCAAGTTATTAAACAGGAATCGAACTGATTTTCAGTTAAATCTTACTATTTCGTGTAATTCTCTTCAATCCCAAAATGTTCCCTTAAAAATGAAATAACGAAACGAAATGAATTTTTAAAAAATAATCTAGACCTAAAAAATAATAAAACGATCCGAAGTAGTATTTAAATCGTCCTATTTTCTGTTACATACGCTCTACTGGGTTAAAACGGTATTGAATTTTTTGGAATATTCGAGTCTCTTAGCTTTTAACATGCATAATCATGCATATCCTTGTGTACTTTGAACCCCAAAAAATAGCTGCTGACCCTTGCAAAAATGCGGCTGACACCTAAAGAACTTCGATTTTCAAAAAAAATCATAGAAGACGTAAATACTGTTTTGAGCGTTTATAGCATAAGGCTAATAGAGTCAAATCTTTGCCAATTCTTCCTAGCTATATTCTTTTTCATTTCACTGAAATTATCAAAGTATTTTTTCTAAATTCATGTTTCTGGGTTTTAGAAAGAGCGAGCATTGTCATAAACACCAAAGAATTTTTTGCCCGTACCTGTCGCTTTTGGACTTAATAAAGATACTTGAAAATAAGTTATTTTTGACTATGGCTGACCCTTAATTTTAATGCTGCGCATTTTATGAAAATATTTGGTTTTTATAATTCGCTAGCTCGTCTGATGAATGTTTTCTGAAGGTTCACCTGAGGAAATTTCAGACTTATAAAACCAAAAACCAGAAAAACATAAAAATCTAGTGTAATCTTGGAATGTGCATGCTAAACAAAGTAAAACGTAAAATCTGCACTCCATCAATCTCAGCATTTTAACATGAAAACATCTGAAATTAGAGCTCTTCATCCGAGAATTAGTTGCCTGAGAACATGACTGATATTTGAAATATTGCATAATTAGCCTAAAAATTTGTAAAATGTTTCATTTATGGCCTGAAGAGCTCATCAACGACGAATTCAGGATTTTCTTAAAACGCCAATTTTTGAAGGTCTACCGGATTCTCGGGAGGTCTAGATTACTCCAACCGAAACTCTTCTCCACGCTCACGTGTGGTGGTACTTCAATCTTTCCCCAAATTGTGGAAAAAAACCGGTCCGAAAATCAATATTCACGTGCACTGAAATTTCTTAAACTTTCAGCGAAAATCTGGTGCTAAGCGCCTGAAAATTGTTGAAATTAAGGCAGAAAGAAGTCTACACTAGACGTTAGACGTGCCCTCGGGAAGGGAGATACGTGGATTCGGGCTAGACTCCAGAATAGGAAAATAGGAAATTTTCTGGGGCTGTGACAAAATGAAAGCCAAAATAGATAGAAATCGAAAATTTTCCTAAAAAAGTGCTTCTTGAATTCAGTAGAAAGTGTCAAAATACATACGTCGTTCTAATGTTATTTTAGCAATTACATCAGTTTTCGAAATCATTTTAGCCCAAAGCTGATTAACTGACCCCCTCAGACTATCTTAACCCCCACTTCCTAGATCTGACATACTGTACATCACGATATATGATCTGGAGACTCAAATTCCTGCTTTATTTTCTGTGCGAAGTACATTTAAGAATTTGACCCAAACCGCCAAAAATTTTTATAATTTATGCTCAAAAAATGGTAGAAAACTAAAAAATAAGACTTTCAAATCGTCACAAAGTGAATAAATGTAATCAATTGGTATTACTTGAAAATTTTGATTGAAAAATCTCAGGTAATCCCGGCCCAAAATCATTTTACATTCCTATCCATCCTTTGTCTCGTTAACTATGTTGAGCCAGTGGTGGAGGAGGTCTGATTCATACATGTCAGCTGCCAAATTTTGGCGGTCTGGGTGGTGTAAAACTGGAAAAAAATCCTGAAAAAACATGACAAAAATTTAATTATGGGGGTCTATCGATTTTTGGGAGGTATACTTGATTACCACCAGAAGGGAGGGTGGAGGTCCAAAACCATAGGTGCACAACATCAGAGTCGACTGGGAATGGGGGAGGTAAAATCTTAAGTAATTAAAACAGTAAATTTAGCGTTCATTTGTTTTTTAAACGACCAAAATGGTCGAAATATCCTCTGAAACGTTTTTTCGTGGTAATTTAGCATTTTAAAGCATTTTTAGTCCATTCTGACTGCATTATATTATCTTTAACCCCTGAAAAATTAGAAATTGATCAATTTTTTGCGCTTTTTGGGTAGAAAAGTACGCAAAAATACATAAAAATACTAATACGGCGCAAAGCGTCGGAAAAATTTTAACAAATTTTACTGCTTTTGATCTCAAAAATTATGCAAAAAATGTTTCGTCGGCTCAAAATTGCTGGACATTACTTGTCTGGCTCATCCTTTAGCGAGGGGGTAATGCTCGCTTATGCTGGACCCCCCACGCCCATGTGTGATCTTATCTTTAGATTGACCTAACAGTACACTGGCATCTATGATCGCGCTTCCCTTATATTATAGTGCCCGTGTTACCATTTTACCTGGATGGATTCAAAGGTGCACGGTCGGTACCTAATAATATCACTAAAGTGACCCCATTCGATTGTAACTCAGTGGGCCTTCAAGCTGAGTCGTATGATGACGCTAATCGCACATTTTTCCGCGAGAATTCGCAAAATTATTCTGGATGTGATGGCAACATAACTTCTGAAGTAAATCTTGGAGACAGCGTTAAAATCGGACTATTACTTGGATCAAAGGCGCTTGTGCAAATTGTGACCAACCCGATTGTCGGTCCATTAACAAACAGGTGATACATTTTGTTGAGCCAATCAAAAACGGCCTTTAGTTAACATATGATGCAAAGCATTGAAAATCTGGCGGAGGGGGAGGGTGGTGGAACTTAAAAATTTTGTAAAGGGCCTTTTTAAAGGTTTTAAAACGGTGGATACGCATCGATAACATCATTTTTAGCGTTTTTGACGAAGCTGTTTCTTTTTAGAATGAAGGCTCGTAAAAATACAAAAAATTAAAAAACTCGAATAAATTGAACAAAATATAGTCAAAAAATGAGTGAATGGCGCGATGCGTCGAAAAGTTGACACTATCGAGCAAGCAGATATAGCTAAAAATTCTTTAAACTGTACCTTTTCTATGAATGTCTTGGATGATAGCGAATTCCGGGGGTGAAAACTTTTCTAGGGGTAAAACCTTCAGCCCTCTCACACGATCATGTATGCTATAATCTGTATTCTAATTTTGCTGTAGTTTTCTCGAATTTAATCCATATAAAATAGGCTACAAAAGCGGGAGTTTAATGCTACACACTGCTTCTTACAATTGGAAAACTTACCCTATAACTCGGCATACTGCAGAATATCACTCATACCGTATTTGTTAAAAAGACGTTTATAGTCAATTTGTTTTTTTCAGAAAAAGGCAAAGTTGAATGAAATGAACTATAGAACCGTCTATTACAACAAAACTTTCATTTTATGTAGGGATTTTTGTTTCTCAAAATTCACTTATTAACTATATTTATTTGATGCAATAACGGAAAGTATCAGAAAACTGATTTGCTTAGAATAATGATATCTTAAAAATTTGTCTGTAGTCTTTTAGCCGCTTTCAAAAAATAGTATTGCTCATTATTCCGGACATTAAAATTTAAATAACAATGCAGATTTTTTAAAAAATAATGGTCATACCGGAAATATTTTTCAATTTAGAATTTATTTGCGTGTTATAAATTTGCAATTTATTATTTGTGACGGAGTAGCAAATATAAAGGATCGTAAATATTTGTCGGCTATGTCGGTATAAACACTGCGAAACAATAAAAAGTAAAATCAGAACGGAATAATTTTGAGACAATTACAGAAAGTCGACAAAATATGAAAAATTATATAATAACAAAAAGGCTTAAAGTGCTCAAGTCAGAAACAGAGATTCCGTTGCAGGAATAGAGTTTTCCGCCCTGCTTATTCACTCATTAACAAAAAATTGATCTTATAATTAAATTAATTAGATTGATTCGCATTGAAGAAATTGTCGAAAGGAAGAACTCAATACCCAATGCTACTATTGTTTGTTTTCAGGATCGGCTATACCATACCATTATTCGCCGGATTTGTCATAATTTTTATATCAACGCTCAGTAAGTTTTCTTGCTATAAAGTAAGCTGCACGCAACTTAATTTTTTTATTTATGAATAGTTCTTAATCTCTCAGATCGATTTTTTTGATTTTTTCCAGTTCTGAGTTCACCTAATTCCGTAAACGCTTTTTCACTCTGTCACAATTTCTATGTTAAACCTTGTCATGGCTTTTCTAAAAAGAAATGTGTTGACCTAATCATATATGCACAGCATGGGTATTCTGGGAAAAGTCAGCCACCAAAACTGTTTCAACCTGTCTTTTGGGCATAAAAACGAAGGGTAAAAAATCGAAAACACAATTTTTGGCTTTCTGACGGCGCCTGTTCTTTTAAAATATATGAAAGCGATAAATATTTTCTAAAAGTTCAAAAACGGGACGAAATATGGTCAGAAGTTTTTAGCTTAAAAGCAGCTGATACGCTGAAAACAGTATATTTTCTTCGGTTTTCTAAAAAAAATGTCAATTCATGCGTGTCATCTGCAGTTTTTGAGTGTTAGCAGCACAAACGAGCGCTGGATTCTGGCGGAATCCTACGGAAATCCAAGAGACTTTCAAAATTCAAAAGAACCTAGAATGAATTTCGAGCTTTTTCGTTTTTTCCCTGGATTTTCTAATGCCAAAGAAGGGCTCGATGAATAAGGTTGATAAATGATGGTCTTTTCACTACCGTCAATTTTTTGACTCTTTCTTGACCAGCTTTAAAAGTCTTGGATCCCCAGGCTTCTCAAAAGTTTAGGTGTGTGTTGCCCATGTACATATGTTCGACAGTCATTCTTAACGGTCCTCCCCCTCCCCCTATCTCCCAAGAACACGTATGAACCTGCTGAACATGCTAAACGCCTAATATCACGCTTAACGCCTAATATTAATTATAGCGTTCGCTTTTTCGGATTCATACACCGTTTTTTTGTTGGCCCGGGCAGCCCAGGGTGTCGGATCGGCCTGTTGCAGCACTGCCGGATTGGGCTTGCTCGCCGCTATCTTTACCGACCCGCAGGCACGTAGCTGACCTTCTGAATTTGGGAGACTAAAACTTGGGAGAATTCGAAACTTGGATATCTCAGCAACTGCTTGGGATAAAAAAAATCATTGTGTTTTCGATTGTTTCTCAGCGAGCTCTACGCAATTTTTTCGATTTGAAAATATTTCCATAATTTCAATCACATTCAAAAATTTATTGTACAAAATGGTCACAAAAATGACTTCTGAACATTAAATCCAAGCTTGACCCTGCCGAAAAATTGTTTCACTTGTTTTACTGAATTCTAGTAGAAAAGCAATACCCACGAAAAATAAATAATTCTGCGCGGAGCGCAAAAAAATTTTGACCACACGATATCTCGCTCAAAGTTGGGCTCTTTAAAAGACGTTGATAAGACGGAAACATAAATCCTGCGGGAAGTGCCCGAAGAAGTTTGGGCTCGAAAATGTTCTAAAGTCTATGCTGGCGATATTTCAAATGCGTTTCAAGAATTTTAAATTTTTTCCCTTGGGATACCCTTGAACAAAAAACTCGTACTTGCAAAATTTTGGGCGAACTAGACTTGACCCTCTATTAGTCGTGGACAGGCCCGTATCCAGGATTTTATTTCGGGGGGGGCCGATAATTTTTGAGACCAGATATCTCGAGAACCATTAGGAGATAGGCGAAAATAAAGACAGTTTTAAGCGTATCTCGGCGAGCTCTATACAACGGTGAAGAAAAATTTCAACAAAAAAATTAAAAAATTTTCACTTTATTTCATTTTGATATACAGCAAATTTATCATTTAAGCTGATTTCTCATCACCTAATCGGCGAATTATTTCTTATCTCTTGCCTTTGTACTTAATCATTGTGCTTTACAGAGAAAAACAATACGGATAATTAATAATTCGGCGCGAAGCGCGAAAAAATTGACATGCTCTGCTTATCAACCTCAAATTTGAGCGGTTTTGAGCGGACTAGAAGACAAAAAAACATGTATAAACAATAGATACGGCGCGAAGCGCCGGAAATATTTCATGTTTCCCATGTCATCACTCAAATTTGAGCTGTTTTGAGTGAGCTAGAAGGCAAAAACTATAACTAAACAATGAATCCGGCGCACAGCGCTAGAAAAAAATTGACATGCTCTCTATATCTAACTCTAATTTGAGCGATTTTTAGCGGTTCAGAAGACAAAACTATACGTAAACAATAAATCCGGCGCGAATCGCCGGAAAATTTTGAGTTTACTAGCTCAAAAGTACGCTAAAAACCTGTTTAGGCGCTGTTTCAGACGCACTTCGCCAATTTTTCATTTTTCCCTTCGGGGGACCCTTGAGAGAAACAAAAATTTTTTCCCCATTTCGGGGGGAGGCCTACCCGCCCCCCTGGATACAGGCCTGTTCCCATGTCATAACTCAAATTTGAGCTGTTTTGAGTAAGCTAGAAGGCAAAAACTATAGCTAAACAATGAATCCGGCACAAAGCGTTAGAAAAAATTGACATACTTTCTATGTCTAACTCAAATTTGAGCGATTTTAAGCGGTTTAGAAGACAAAACCTTACATAAACAATAAATCCGGCGCGAAGCGCCGAGAAAATTTTGTGTTTTCTAGCTCAAAAGTATGCTAAAAACCTGTTTTGGCGGTGTTTCAGACCAACTTCGCCAATTTTTCATTTTTCCCTTTGGGGGACCCTTGGGAAAAACAAAAATTTTTTCCCATTTCGGGGGGGGGGCAGGCCCCCCCGCCCCCCCCTGGATACGGGCCTGGTCGTGGATATACATCGAATCAAAATAGGTCAGAAATCGAAAATAGATCAGAAAATCCGCTTTTCGCGAGCAGAGTAGCGTTTTTCGCCCTTTTATATTTTTTACTTTTAGCCGAAATGATACTTAGTGCAAAACTTTTCTGTAAAATTTCACTATTTTATCAAAATTTTATTCACTATTTTTATTTTACGCCAAAAGGCGCTTAAGTTTCGTAAGGGCCGTAAAATGGTGAAATTTACGAAGGAAGACGTGTGGCGACTCGATTCTTTCGTTATTTCCTGTGTTTTTGCATTCGCAGCAAAGCTTGTTGAGGCATTTGAAGCAGAGCGCAGAAAAGTTTCAGAATTCATGCGAAAAATTCAGAGAAAACTACGAAAAATATGGCCACGCCACCGTAAAAGTGAAAAAATGTAATAAACAGTTATTTTAAGGCGCGTGCCGGAAAAATTTGAGGAATTGCGGTGATCGATGGCCAAAAATCATTGCAAGTTTGTATACAACATCTATCTCGCCAACTATTTCGGGTCAACGAGGAGCGGCCGCCCCTTAAATTCACAGCTGCCCCTATTCCCCAAAGCTACGTGCCTGCCGATTCGCAGGAAAGGGCGGCTGCGATGAGCGTTGCAAGTCGGCGGAATAGCCCTGGGCGCCTTGGCTGGATTCCCATTCGCCGGCGTAATGCACGATTTGGCCGGTAAAGCGTCGCCGTTTTTAATTTTAGCCGCCGTAGCATTTGTCGACGGAGGTGAAAATTTTGAATTTCTGATCAAATTTAACGCAGTTATCTCCAACACTAACTTAATTTTGTTAATTTTCAATTTTAATTTTTACTAAGTACTCAATTGATATACATGCCGCCAAAGTACGTACAACGGACGGTTGAAGGGTCGACTATATTGAAGCTATTAAGCGATCCGTACATACTACTAGTGGCAGGTACTTGCAAAGCGTCAGCGTATCTAGAAGTGCTCTCAGGTTGGATCCAGCTAATGGCGCACATAGATGCATAGGATAACCGATCTGGGGGTCATTTAGTGAGGTTTTTGGGCCTAAATGACCTAAAAATTTGTATAAATGCTAAAATATCGTTAAAATTACTATATTCTGCATTTTTCTGGTCAATTTCCAAGCATTTTTGAAGAAAATTTACGATTTCATCCATTTCTGGCCTTGATTTTGCATCATTTCCCAACAAAATTTTTCACTTTCCCATTCTGAGAGGGTCAAGCAGAGGCCCCCAACTCTCCAGTTCACTTCTGGTGGTGGATCCGGAATTTTTTTAAAATAAAACAGGCAGTCACGCTTGGGCATGGGGGCGGGGGTTGAAGGGGTTTAAATTCTTCGAGGATCCATTCGACCCCCAAAAATCGATAGACCCCATGATTTGAATTTAGGTATGTTTTTGGAATTTTGCCAGTTTTCCACCACCCAAACCCCCATAGAACTTGATTACTGCCCACGTTAGAAGCTAGATTTTAGCCCAAGCAGTCAAAAATAGTTCGCGGAATGCGCTAAAACGTACAAAATGGTGTTGTTCGTCGTTTATCATCGTCTACATTTGTTCAAAGTGATTTGCGATGCAGGGCTTTTTCATAGGAAATTTCAAAATTTTCGGCATTTTTGTGCGAAAAAATGCTTAAATTTCTCCCTTTAAATTACTCTTCAATTTCATGTTGGAGAAAATGTACAAGACCATTGAAACATTTGACCTAAAATTTTTAGAATTTATGCTAAAAACGGAAGAAACCTAAGCTGGAATAGTTTTTTTATGCTCCAGAAATCGTTTCAAAAATTATGAAGATGTTCTCGCACCGCAAAAACATATTCCTGATGCAAAAATATGACTTCGGGGTCGCAAGAGAATCAATAAGTATTGCATTTGCGCAAAAATTTCTTGAAGTTACGACAAATAATGGCTAAAAGTCATTACGAAAGCCAATATTATTATCTCACCAATTATATTGGGCCACAGTGGGGCGCAGGCCACGCCTCCCCCGTGAATAATCCCTTGGGTGAGGCAACGCAATCCAGGTCGACTTCACATTTTTTAAATGTTTTTTATTTTGTATTCTTTTCTTTGTTGAAAAATTTGATGATTTGTTAAGAATATTGTCAAAAATGCCGTATAATGGTAGAAATTGCATTATTTTATTTGATCATTTATTTATTTTTTATTTTTTTTATTTTTTAAAATTTTTTCTGTCATCATGCAGTTCGTACTTAAGTTGTTTTATCTTTCAGTCCTTATTTTGCTTTTCCGTACTTATATACTTTTTACGACATTGCAAGATAATTTAGTAATTTTGCTGTCGTAATTTCTTTCGCTTTTATTATTTATTATTATTTTGTCACTTTTCATGTAACAGTCATATTTTAGTTGCTCTTACACTTGCTAGCGCGGGAGCTGCTATTTTGGACACATCACTGCCACTGTGGATGAAGCAAACGATGAATACAAAGCCGTCGACTAGCGGTGAGTAGACGTGTTCTTTGGGGGGGGGGGTTCGACCCCCCGAATCAACTAACCCAAGATGGCTGCGACCTCCCAGAATTATCGACTCCCGTAAAACTTGGTAAAAGTTGTAAAGTGTGCCTTTTTAAGCGTTTTGAGCCCATTTTGGCTCGAAATCTCAAATTTTCGGCGCTTCGCGCCATACACGCATTTTTGACTACATTTTCTTCAATTTAATAAATTTTTCCAAATTTTCTTTGAATTTTTCCTTACCTCTTTTATGTTCTAGAAAGAAAGAGCCTTGTCTAAAACGTCAAAAAACAGCGGCAAAAATGCAATTTTTTGATGTTGCTCATCGAACTCTACCCATTGGCATCAAAAGATCGTAAAAGACGAAAATAAAATTCAAAGATTGAATTCTAGGGTGTCTTTCGAATTTTGGTTAGGACTTTTGAATTCTGTGGGTCTAGACCACTGTTTTTTTGTATTCGGCAAACATTTTTCCCGATGTACAAAGATTTTTCGGGACCGTCCTTGTACATATACAAAGATTTTTGGGAAGTTCGAAATTGCAAGAAAGGTCTCAAATTCAAAAAAATTTTCGGCGCTTTGCGCCGAACTAGAGTAATTGTGTGTTCTATATATATCTTTGTTATGGTAGAAATTGCATTTCAAGAAGAAAACTGTCAAATGTATTCAGCGCTTCGCGCCGTTTTAAGATGATTCTTAGTGATTTTTGCCTTTAGAGACCCAGAAATTAGCTGAAATACACAACACTGAAATCGCTACTGTACCATATTATAGTACCCAAAAATTTATGTGTACAGAATATACAAAAAATTTTTTGAAGACAAAACTCTAAAACGTTTAAAATTCCCAAAACTTTTCGGCGCTTTCCGCCGAAATGACTAATTGTTTGTCCTTCATATATTTAGAATGGCAGAATTTGCATTTAGAATGGAAAATGTCAAATTTTTCGGCGCTTCGCGCCGTTTAGGAGACAATTTTTAGTAATTTTTGGCGTCAGAAATCAGAAATTAGCTAAAATACACTACCAAAGATTGAAAACCGTGTTTTACCACTACTAAAATCGCTACTATACTATATATTTGTATCACAAAAATTTTCATGTACAAAATGTACAAAGACTTTTGGGGACCATCTTTGTACATTTACAAACGGACCTTGTACAAAAAAACACTGGTCTAGACCATACACGGGCAGCAAGAAATTCTGGGAGGGCGTCTGGTTAAGTGAAATCGCGGGGTAGGGTCTTGAAAACTGTTTGAGATTGCCTTAGAAACTTTAGATTCACGCGGTTTTAACGCTTCAGCATTTGTGCCAGTTTTTGACGTCATTCTGACCCAAAAAGTTCAATATTTGACCTCTCAGACTGTTGACTCTCAGACAGGGTCATGCTGGTATATCTGTGGTAACTTGTATAAATTTTCAATTTTTAAGCCCTTTGAAATTTTGGGCCCACAGAATTTTGGTTGTTCCAGCTTATACGTGTTTCCAGATATACATGGACAGCAGCTAAATCCTGGGGGTCAAGACCACACCTGGGCGTGGGGGTTTGGGGGGGTATGCACCCCCCAGAAACCAAAATACCCCCCCCCCCCAGAAATCAAAATACCCCCCCCCCCTCCCCCAGAATTCAATTTTTGAAAATTTTTTTCGCTTTTTTCGCAATTTTTTGATGCCAATGGATAGTGCTTGATGAGAAACGTCGAAAAATGGTGTTTTTATCACCATACCACCATTTTTAAGGCCATTTTTTGACCTTCAAAAAAATCTTCCCCCCAGAAATTTCTTGCTGCCCACGTATGGTCAAGACCGGCTAAAATCCCAAATAGCATGTAATGAAGTCAAATCTGGCATCTTTATCGATTTACGGGGCAGTTTCAGATTCTAGTGATTGTAAACTCCCCGTCCCCGCCCCTTCCCCATGTCTGCCCTTTGTTCAAATGATTACGCTCTCTTAGGGCTGATATTTGTACCGGCAACCGGTTTTTATTTACTCACCGTTCATACTATTGGCCCCTTGAACCATAGGATAGGCCGCTGGTTATTGTCGCTCGTCGGTCTCTTAATATGCGGAATCACTTTAACGCTGGTAAGCATAGGTGGGTGGCACCAAAGTTCTAGGGGGGTGCAAGATTTTTTCAAAGGTCAAAAAATGGCCTCAAAAGTGATGGTAGGCGAAAAAACACAATTTTTTAACGTTTCTCATCGAGCACTATCCATTGGCACCAAAAAATTGCGGAAAAAACGAGAAAAAAATTTTAAAAATTGAAATCTGGGGAGGGGTATTCTGATTTCTGGGGGTATTTTGGTTTCTCGGGGGGGGAGTGCATAACCCCCAAGCTCCCCCCCCGCGCCCAGGTATGACGGTAAGTGATAAAGTAGGAAGCAAGATAAACGGATCGCAGTTGCGGTCCTGGATTTCTTCGGGCGGTACCCAAGTTTTTCATAAAACGATTAGTTTTTCATTCCCCCGCAAAAATATTTTCACCTCCCCCAAATTCACGGTTTTCCAAAAGATATCTTAGAAAACGTCCTGTTTTAAGCGTCTTAGCTACCTTTCAGTCCGGAAGTGCAGCCATTTCCGATAACATTGTGAATTTGTTTGAACATTTTTTATATTTCTATCGTCCAGGAAAATAAAAGCATCGTCAAAAGCATCTAAAAATTACGTTTCTGACGCCTATTTATCGTTTTTGAGCCCGAAAAGGGCACTTTTAGAAAAAAGTTTTGAATTCAACCCAACAATTCCAATGCTGTTCATTCAAGATTCTAAATACTCGCACATGTTATTTATTTATTTATTTGTCTATTTATCATTTATTTATTATTTATCCAAAATTCAGTGGATTTTATTGAAAGGGATAAGATTAAGATAAAAGCTGATAAAAAACGCCACTTTCATTAAATTTCTCGAAATCCAGCTCACTACAGGTCCGCATTCACCCCCACAGACTGACTATAATCAAATTTAAGTAAGACACGTTCATGCATGGGCGTAGGCGGTCTGAAGTGTCTGGACCCCAGAATGCAGAAGTCCCCCAGAATCCGAAACCCCCAAAATTAAATTTTCATAAAAGTTTTCTTTTTTGCGATATTGTATGCTACGCTAAACCATCAGTTGCCACTTTTTTAATCTTTCACAATTTATAAGCCACCCTCCCGAAATTCCAGGCGCTGCCAAGCCGCCCTAGTTTTTTATTTTGAATCCAATTTCTTCAAGCAATTCTCACCCCGATTGGTCCACTTTTCTTCATAAGATGTTCTCGTTGTTTTTCCTTGCTGAAGGGTTTTAACCGAAACCTCAGTCCTGTATTGCCATAGATGTTTGAGATTATTTTTGTTAATTTTGAATTTTTTGGATTTGTTTTCATGTTCAGATACCGTCAGCAAGAACAATTTACCAGATTATACTTCCGCTTGGGATCTTCGGGGCTGGTTATGGTAAGCTGCATTTATGTTGTGTTTGTAATGAAAGTTAAAATCCCCTATTAATTGATTTTGTGCTTGCCATGACAAAAAGTCCTGGGATGCCTCCATACACGAGTAGTAATCGAATTCTAGGGGTCCGGGTCACACCTGGGCGTGGGGATTTGGGGTATGCACCTCCGAGAAGCCTAATACCCCCCAGAAATCAAAATACCTACCCAGAATTCAATTTTTAAAAATTTTTCGTTTTTTTCGCAATTTTTCGATGCCAATGGATAGTGCTCCAGCGAGAAACGTCGAAAATGATGTTTTTTTCGCCATACCTCCATTTAAAGGCCATTTTTTACCTTTGAAAAATCTTGCAGACTCTCCTCCCAGAATTTTCTTGCTGCCAACGTACGGTCCGGGTGGAGTAAAACTGGCGAAAATGTAAAAAAATGCAAAAAGTTCAATTCTAGGGGTCTGTCGATTTTTAGGGATATGCCGGATTATCGGGGAGGGGTCTAGACCCCAAACCCTCCCCCCCACGTGTGGATGCCGCTTTTGCTGGGATCATTATGCTAGTTGGAGAGAAGAGTAGCATAAAGTTAAACACTTGCATGTAGAGATGGGTTAGAGGAAGTAATACCATTAGGGCAGGGGCTAAACTCTGGAGGTCGGAAAATGCCCAAAATTTAGAAAATGTCGTTTGGGAAACATAACATTTTTCGACGTTCCTCATCGATCTTTACTGATTTGCGTAAAAAATCTCCTAAACAACGAGAAAAAAATTATTGGAAAATATAATTCCAGGGTCTTTTAAATTTAGGGACTTTCGGATTCTTGGACTCTATAGAACGGGTCAGTTGGTATGGGAGTCGATATGTGAGCTTTTCGGCCAAAATGGTCTGAAAACAGGCATAAATGCTTAAATGGCCTTAAAACTACGTTATTCCACAGTTTCTTGTCAATTTCAAGCACTTCTTCAATGTTCATTAATTTTTGGCCTTCATCCTGTCGCATCTTCCCTTGAAAATTTTCCATTTTTTCATTTTGGGCTTTCTAGACATCCGAACCTCTTCATTTGCATATCTGCTCCAGACCCTCAAGCCCATATTATCCCGTGTTGAAGGTCAGAAGGGTTGGACTGTCGAGCCATTCAGAGCCAAATTGAAAGCATTTTCGAGCAATTTCATTATTTAACCCCTGACTGCAGAATTAATTTTTACTACGAAAAGATCATTTTGACCTTGCGTTCGCATCAACAGATTTGTCTACTTTACTGACCGTAAAGTCTTTCTCATTCGCTTCCAGCATGTTCTATGATTTAAATACTACTTTTTTAATTGCATAACTCAATCAGCTTGCTATTAATTCTAGAATATACATATAGTAGATACGACTTTAAAATTTCAGGCTTATGCCACTCGTCCTTAGTAACTGAAATGGGCCATCTGGTCGACCTAAGACATGTCGGAGTATACGGCAATGTGTACTCTATTTCCGATAGTTCATTCTGCATAGCATTTTTCCTCGGTGAGTCTAGCGCATACGTGGGCAGCAAGAAAATTATAGGGGGTCAACTAAAAATATAATTCTGGGGAGTCTACAATAATCTGAGGGTTCAACTTCTGGGGGGATAAAAAACCCCAACCCCCACGCCCATGTATGGTTCAGTGTAGATTTATTAATTAAAATGAGCTCGAGTATAGGTAAATGTAGTTCGATTGTTTCGCTAATGGAAAGGTGTCAAAATTTGACGAAAAGGTGTCAGAATTTGGTAATATAAACGAAGACAGTGGCGGATCTAGGATTTTCCTAAGGGGGTGGTACCCCTAAGGGGGGCGGAACCCTGACTTGGGCGGAAAAATTAGCCGTTTTAACCCGAAAATCGCTAAAAATCGCTCAAGAATGCTTAATTTTGCGCACTATTTTGGGCCAATGGGGGGACGGCCGCCCCCCCCCCCCCGCCCCCCCCCTAAATCCGCCCCTGAACGAAGAAAGCATTTCCTGAAATTTCGCATCTCGCTCAATCATATCATTGACTAAGAAAATAATAGAAAAACGGAATCGTCTGCTCAAAAAGTAAAGTTCTGTAATTTAACTCATTTTTTAGCCAACGAATTTTTTAGGGCAGTTGCAAATATCCACACATTTCATGCGCAGCAAATCGTTGGATTCCAGGAGGGGTTACAAACTTTAAAACTCAAATTTGTCAATGTTTTTGTCTCGAAAAAGTTCATTTTTGTTTCGTTTCCATCACCTCACCCCACGCGCTATTCAGTCATGAATCATAGATGGGAGATCCCTAATTTTTGGGTCAAAGAAATCTTGATCTAGAAAAAGTCTAAAAGCCAGTCATGGTAGAACGATTATTGCTGACGATATTTGGCAAAAGATTTTACATAATTCATCGATTTTTCGGAAAAGCTAGCGCTATTTTCGGGAATCCGATGATACAGTACATATTTATAGCCTTAATATCATATATTTAGGGCCATTTGTAACGGGTCCGATAATAAAAGCCGTTGGATTTTCGATGTAAGGTGAGTTTTTAACCTTTTTTCAGTTTTTCTCCATAATCGCTTCATTTTTCTTACACAGCTTGCTTTACATTATCGGTGGTTTGACACTATTTTACGCACCGTTGCTGTTGTTTCTCAAAAGTCCGAAAGCTAGAAACTCGGCTGTCGTGTCAAAGACAATCTCAGGCAAATGACATGTTGTAAGCAAGGGCGTGGGGGTTAGGGGTGAGGGTCTAGACCACACCTGGGCGTGGGGTTTGGGGGGTATGCACCCCCCCAGAAACCAAAATACCCCCCCCCCCAGAAATCAAAATACCCCCCCCCCCAGAATTCAATTTTTGAAAAATTTTTTTCGTTTTTTTCGCAATTTTTTGATGCCAATGGATAGTGCTTGATGAGAAACGTCGAAAAATGGTGTTTTTATTGCCCTACCACCATTTTTAAGGCCATTTTTTGACTTTCAAAAAATCTTGCACTCCCCCCCAAATTTTTTTGCTGCCCACGTATGGTCTAGACCACACATAGGCAGCAAGAAAATCCGGGGGGTCTGGTTGCGTGAAATCGCCAAACATTGTCAAAAATGTTAATAAAAATAGAATTCTAAAGGGTCAACAGTAATCTGCAGGGCTTTTCTCAACTTCTGCGGGGGTGTATACCCCCAGATCCCCGCGTAAATATGTGTTATAGAACCCCCGATAGCCCCCGAATCGATAGACCCCCGTAGAATTGAATTTCAGGCATGTTTTTCGGATTTTTGTCGCTTAGACGCCAACCAGACTTGCTACTGCCTATGTATGACTACATAATATCCGTGTGGCCTGACATCCTAGGGCCGATTGAAGGTCAGCCAGTTTTGGGGAGCAGCCAGTAACTTTTCTGACTTAGCCTCATATTCTAAAATTGTGTAAAAACTATCTTTGTTCACCGTTTCTAAGAATTTTCGAGGATTTTTGCAGAAAATTTTTGAATTTCATCAATTTTCGGTCTTCATTTTGCCTTATTTTTCTGAAGAAATTCCTCATTTGTCTATTCTAGGGGCTAACCTAACCCACCACGTGCGTGTGTGCCTGGCACACCCCGATTTAACTATAGATACAGATTCCTTTTTGGAGAAAATTTTTTGGATTTTGAGTATACTATTTTAAGAGCAAAAAGGTACATTACGATAAGAAAAATATAGCTACAAAGAAAAACGCTCCGATGGAACGAAAAGGATCGAAGATTATTGGAATTACGCATTATTAAGGAACTAAAAGGAGGGGACTAGGGAAAAGTTACCTATGTATGCTTATGGAAGTTGTAAGAATCTACTAAAAATTAGACTTCGCTAAAAAATGCAAAAAAATCGAAGTATATATATTCTGTGGCCTGCAGCAGAGAGTTGCACCTCTGACATAAAAATGAATAACATGAATAGCTTATCCATAGAAAAGAAACGATTACTTATCAAAAAATAAAATAATGTGTATTCCAACACTAGCATGCAACGCATTGCTATGGGGCAGCAAATAATAAGATGATGTGCTGGTCATATTTCATTTATGAAGCCATTGACGATTGACTAAACGTTGGTTATATATTGAAAGAGAAATCTAATATTGATAAGAAAACTAAATCGGTTGTTAAAACACATCACAGCTTTCTCATATTCTCTTTTTCTGAGCCACTGAACAATATTTTGTGAAGCCACACTTTTTTCAGGCGCCGCAGAATATACTTCGATGTTTTGCTTTCATAGGCATAAATAGGTAAAGCCTAGTCCCATTCTTCTATGTCCTTAATGATGCTTAATTCCAAGTATATTCGTCCTTTTTGTTCCATCGGAGCATGTTTTTTACTAGTATCCTACTTTTAATTAGCAAGATTTGAGTAAATCAGTTATAGTCTGTTCCATTCCAAACGGCCCATTTTCGTTTTACGGCCTATTACTGTAGCAAAATATTTTACGAATTAGGTTGTTGAAGCAATCTGTTAGATGCGCCACATATTAAACATCAATAAGAAGACTTAAAAACAACCAGCTGTTACGAGAGCATAACTGGAGATGCCATTGCACAGTGAAATCCTATTACAGTAATATGACTTTAGCAAAAACGGGCCCTTTGGAATGGAACAGACTATAGTAAACACATACGTTAACATGCTACAATAATGACAGCAGTCCAAGAATGCGGAAAACAAGATTGTTCTGAACATCGGCATTATCTTTTTTAAACAAGACAGTCTTACCTTAGTTAAACAAATCAAATCTTCACACAGTCAGATTCATAATCCTGACCTTAGCAGAATATATTTTGAAAAAATTTACGTTCCGTAGCGCTCTAGAACTAAAATAAATTTATAATGTGAACTTAATACATCGACAATAAATAAATAGTGTAAACTTTACGCAAATACTGGGTGTAGAGAAAACTAATACTCAGATCCGTTATTCTGATGTTACATAGAATATTTTGAAAAAATTAAGCTTCCGCAATGCCCTAGAACTAAAGTTAATTTTCAGTGTAAACTTTAAACAACTACTCGGTGTAAAGAAATTCATCAGTCAGATTTATTATCCGGACATTACGAAAACCTTTTTGAAAAAAATTTCATGTTTTTCAATGTTCTGGGAGCAAAATGAATTCTTAGTGTTAACTTCGCAGTTCTACAATAACTCAATATTTTGAACTTTACACAACTAATGGGTTCACAGAAAACTTACAGTCAGATTCGTAATCCTGACCTTACTGAAAACATTTAAAAAATTCTTGCTTCGCAATGCTGTGGAAGTAAAATGAATTTTTAGTGTAAACTCTACACCTCCACAATCACTCAATATTGGGCGTAATTAAACGCGCTTACGTGCACCCTCCAAAAAACTTAATATTGAGTGTAAAGAAACGCTACCAAGATGATGTGTAACCATTGACATTTACCTAATTTCTAGAATAGTTCGCACCATCCGATTCAAAACCGGATTGGCTGGCAGACAATGCTTTTTTACCCCAGAGTTTTAACTTTACACCATTAGAAATATAAAAAACGCGCAAAAATGTGATGTGTATGCCTTTGAATGGACTTTATTTTTATAATACTCCGCACGTCCTGATCTATAACCGTAGCGGTTAATAAACTAAACGGAGATAAAAACGTTTTTTGCGTCCATCTCCAGAGTGTAAACTTCAAACCGCCAGAACTAACTCCTTATCAATCTTAGATCTTACACGAACGCGGTCAACTTCATCGTGTAGCCCTTGAACGTTAGTATTTTTTCATGCAATAGGTTTCCTTGAAGACTTTTATACAAAAAATTTGGCAGAGATAAACAAGTCGAAAACTCGATCCGAAATCTGCCTTTTACACCCACATATTTTTATACTCTTTGTACTGCCACTCAAGAACTAATGCAATATTCGTACAACAAAAAATTTGCCTTATAGAAAATTTCATTTTCTACAATTGTGTGCCATTTATTTGATGAGGCATTTACACTGGGTTGTGTACGCGCTGCCCAGAAATCCATATATGTTATAGTCTTACGCTAAAACTTAACACGTTTTTTACACAGTCGATATTGAGTGTAAACAAAAAAGAAAAAAGCACCAACAGCGAATTTTTTATTATCCTTCTTTAAAAAAACCGCACCTCCCAGATGTGTCCCGTTATAGCTGTAGGGGTATATATATGTTGGGGTACCCAAGTATATTATAGGCACGGCTACCTAAGATTCAAACTTTAATCCGCGTGAATTATGCTTGATTAAAAATTACATTAAATTAAATTAAATTGAACTAAATTAAACTATAGTCTATATCACGCAACTTCATGCATAAATTATAAGAATTTTCATCGACAGTAAGCCGAAGGTTACGATAACTATATATCAGATCAATGCTATAATCGCAATCAGTCAGCTTATTGTCGGGGATAGTTTTGAAATCTATGACCGAAGTTGTGTGAAACAGACTATAATTAAAAGTCTGATGCGGTTTCATAGCATAGATTATTTTATGACTCACTGTACAGCATCGTACCCGTCGTAATAGTTTAACCACTTTTGTACTCACTTTGAACTTTTCGAAACGTTCTCGAACAAAGTATGAAAAATGAAAAAAATGAAATAAAAATTGTGTTCTACAATACGGCGTTGCGAATTGTCCTTGCTGCGCGTATTGTAAAGTCACAATAGTTCATCAAACTTCCTAATCCATCGAACTTCCCACTCAGTGGCGGATCTGGATTTTCCTAAGAGAGGGGCGGTACCCCAACTCTTTCAAAAAACAGTCGAATAGGTCCAACAATTTGCTCCTTACGTGCGAAATAGCATTTTTTCGGCGTGTTCCGTTGTCTTATTTGAAATCGCTTTTGACGCAAGATTTTCAAAAAAAATTTTTAAATTTTCAACAATTTTGTGCGATATAATCATTAAATTTCTTTAAGGTCAATGAAAATCCGGTGCAAATCGCCGGAAAATTCGCAAAATTTAGGCGGAAGACGTCCAGACGCTTGATTTACTGCTCAATTTCCTTTATTAAATAGGCATTTTACGCGTACCTAAGTCGAAAATTCTTAAAAGTTACGCTTTAAATAGAAGAAATCTATGCAGAAATAGCTCTTTCTGCGCTTGAAATTATTGTAAAATCGATAACCATGAGCGAAACATGGCTTCCATGCCGCCAAGAAAAATAAATTAATATCATGAATGTATATTATTCGGCGCGGAATGCCGGAAAAATTCTAGAAATTGTGATCACTGATGGCCAAAAATCATTGTAAATTACATATCCATTCTTTATCTCGCCAAATATTTTGGGCCAATAGAGTAAGGCTTGAATCTCTTGAATCTCCCCTGTTGCTACCTGAATAAGTAGGTACTCTGCATACAAATACATATCTACATAGATTTTTTGACACCTGAAACCTAACTAACTAAAGCATTTACTTTAGATTTAATTTTTACTTTTTTCTTTAGAGGCCTTGAGTACAATTAGTTCGACTTTGGAATCATCAGAAAAATGAACGGCATTGCGCAATTAATTGTTTACTTTTTTCTCGTATTTATTTTTCCCCGTTTTAATCGACAGATACTCGTATGTGTTATGCTGATAAATAAAAGTCCATCGATATTATTTATAATAGGCAGTACCCAAATTCCTGAATTCTGCGAAGGGAAGCGGGAAGAAGTCTAAATTTTTGAAGGTCAAAAAAGTGCCAGAAAATTATGGTTAGGGCAAAAAAGCATCAACTTTTCGGCGTTCATCGAGCTCCATCTACTGGAATCGAAGAAATTTCGAACAAAAAATGAAAAAACTTGCTGAAAATTTTGTTTTTTACGGAGTCTATCAGATCTTGAGGACCTTGCCGATTTTAGGAGTTTTTAGACCCCACACCCATGTGTGGTTGATGTGCTCAGTATTAGACACAAACAAGATTCACCGTGTTGCGTTATATGTTCTTTTAAATTAGCGTTGCTTGGACTGGACCTGCGCTATGTAATACAGGTTGAAACCGTTTTCTGGGTTCAGTGTGTAATGAGCTTTCAAATGATAAGCTAGAAAAAAATTTAAAAAATTCAAAAAAATATTTTAAAAAAATTCAAAAAATACAAAAGGAAGCAGCTCGTTTTACAGTCAGACAACTAGAATAAATTTGTTAAAAATCAAAGACCATTGAATTTATCCCCAGAATTATGTGAAAAAACTCTCACGCACACATAGGCGTGGGGTATGCACCCCAGAAGGCCCAATACCCCCTCCAGGAACCAAAATAACCCCCAGGATTCAAATTTAAATTTTTTTTGTTTTTTCGCAATTTTTTGATGCCAATGAGTGTGCTCGATGAGAAACGTTCCATATCACTGTTTTTAAGACCATTTTTTGACCTTTCTTGCACCCCCGCCCCCAGAATTTCATTGCTGCCAACCTATGCTCACACGGCGCACAATTGCAAGACTATAAAAAAATAATTCGTTCAACTCCTTCACATGATTTTTCCATCATTAGTCAAGTCAAGTCAAGCACTGCTTTCAGTAGATAACAAAAAGATTACGTGTTCGGGGTCCGGTTTCCGAATGAAGGTGTTAAGCTAACCCCCGACTTAAATTCGATAAATTCTGTCGAGATGAGGGTTAAATAATTTATCCTTGGTTTCCGAATGAAGGGGTTAACTCAACCCTCAATGCTTAACCCCAGGCTTAACTTAACCCTTGGGGTTAAGTGTTGTATGTAATATGCATTTGATATCAGTACTATCTCATGTTTCCGAATGAAAGGGTTAAATTGTTGAGGGTTAACTTTCCTTGTTTTGTCCTATGAATGTTAACCCTGATGCCGATCAGGATTTATTTCTGCAAACTGTCCCTATTCAGAAGTAACAATCGGCGACATCGCAGAAATCCTATTAATCGTAGCTGATTCACAAGTGGCAATCGGGAGGATCGCCGACGTTGCCGAATTACCCGACCGATCCGCAAAATCGGGAAAATCGCCGACTACAATCCGCAAAATCGGCGATATCGCCGATTTTCGGCTGCGATTTTCCTGATTTTAGTCTGGCGATTCTCCCGATTTTGCCGAAAAATCGGGAGAATCGGGAAAATCGCAATAAAAATCGGCGATGTCACCGATTTTCCCGATTTGAATCGGCAGAATCGCCGACCAGAATCGTGAGATAGAACTCGTTTCTATTTCTCCCGATAATCGCAAGAATCCTACATGATGAAGGGGTATGCGTGTGTCGCCAAAAATTATGTAATTGTGTACACAGGTACTCATATTGCGTGCACTTAATGCACTTTGCTGGTGTGCTAAACTATGTATGTACGAGTACATATATGTTGCAGTCACTCTCTAGCTAGTACATACGTAATCATAAAACGGCATATAAATTTCTTTTTATTCTACGGAAGTGGGTAAATAATTGTTTTGAGCTAGTCCCAAATGGCGGCGTCGTTTGATGAACGGCTTATTGAATTTGTTAAATCTTATCCTCATTTATGGAATATCCGCTTGACCGACTTCAAGGATGCGGGAAAAAAACAAAACTCTTGGAGAGAAATTGTGACGGAGCTGAATAGTGATGCTACGATTCGAAAATCGTATAATGCATGTGAGTTTGCTTCGAAAAACTTTAAATTTTTAGTAAAAACTTGCGAAAAACGATGGGATTATTTCAGTAATTTGTAGCTTACATACAACTGGCAGAATTTCGGACAAACATTCACCGTCCATCGTGACTGCTAATAATATATAATGTACCTATTCGGAACTGCAGAGCATTTCTTTTTTGCCTAGTTTTGTCCATGATACATATCTGGAATATGCATAATCGGGGACAAAATCGGCCGGAATAGCCCACTAATCACACGTGGGCGTGGGGGTTTGGGGGGTATGCACCCCCAGAAACCAAAATACCCCCCCAGAAATCAAAATACCCCCCCCAGAATTCAATTTTTGAAAATTTTTCGGTTTTTCCGCAATTTTTTGATGCCAATGGATAGTGCTTGATGAGAAACGTCGAAAATGGTGTTTTTATCGCCTCTACCACCATTTTTAAGGCCATTTTTTGACCTTCAAAAAAATCTTGCACCCCCAGAATTTTCTTGCTGCCCACGTATGCCACTAATACGGGCATAATCGGCTATGTTAACAAAGAAAATCGGGAAAATCGCCGACAATGGCGATTCTGCCGATTTTAGTCTGCGATATTGCCGACTTTCGCCGATTTTAATCGGAAAAATCGCAGAAATCGCCGATTAAAATCGGCAAAATCGGCGATATCGCGGATTTTGCCCACCAAAATCGGGAAAATCGCCGACTAAAATCGGCAAAATCCCCGATACTAAAATCGGCAAAATCCCCGATTTTGCCGATTTTGCCGATCAAAATCGGGAAAATCGGCGACATCGCGATTTTTACTTCTGAATAGGACTTCAATCAGTAACACATTTGATATAAAATGAAATGTAGATTCCAGAATTTTTGATGTTTTTAATAACACTGCCAATATCAGGAAATCGTCGATCGTCCAGTTCCAAATTTTTTATTATATAAATTTTGAGACTGACTGTCTATCACTTCATCATACATGTTCTATTTCGACTTTGATGATTCCATTGTTTGAATATATACAGGGGTGGATTTAAGGGGGAGCTAGGGAGCGGCGCGGTTGCCCCCATTGGTTAAAAACAGTTGGCGAGATAAAGAATGGACATGTACTTTGCAACAATTTTAATTGGTCATCGATATCATAATTTCTCAAATTTAGGACCTATTTATTACACTTATTCACTTTCACGCACTAAATGCTTTAAATCACAAGAACAGGCAGTGACGAATTATTCGAGTCTCAAACGTCTTTCTGTCGGAATTCCACAAATTTTACGGGGCTTCGTGCAGAATTTTAGCTAAAGTTTAAAGATTTGAGCACTTTTTTGCACAAAATTGTTTGAAATTGTGAAATTTTTGGCAAAAGTTCTACACCTGAAAATATTTTGACCAAAAATAGGCAATATAAAACGGCCAAAAAACCTTATTCTGCACGTGAGTAGCGAGTTTTACACTAATTTTTGACTTTTTTGGAAAAAGTTAGGGTACTGATCGCCCCCTGCTCCTTACAAAAATCCTAGATCCACGACTGGCTGAATATTATGTAGTACATAAGTAGGTCAAACTCTATTATATCCGTTTCATTTGACAACCGGCGTTGTCGATCGCAAGTACTATAGTTCTGTTTCATTCATCCGAGAGCTTTTTCCAGTAAAGCTACAGTAACCCCTTCTTTCTTTTATACTGTAGGTCGCTAAGTCTCACTGTAGCTATGTCAAAGAAGGGTTTTTCAATAACATTTTTGCGGCATAATTTATGCTCGTCTTCCAGCAGATCAATCAACTTACATGTAAAAATCGCGCATTCAGCTTATTCTAAATTGACACTTTGAACACGATAGACTAAGATGTTAAGAAACGCCGCGAACTCCCGCATAGCTCGAGTGGTAAAACGTCTGCTTGTCGTCAAAGCAACCTGGGTTCGATTCCAGCCGACAGCTTTTTATTTAGCGCACTTACTGTTGTATGTCTCAGCACTGATTTAATGCCTAAATTGTGTAAATTCATATGGGCGGATAAGAGCATTAAAAATGGAAGAATTTTAGGCACGCCCTCGCTGAGCCGATCTGCCGAATTACGATAATTCGTCTTGTTTCGCTTACTGTAGCCCTTAAAAAATTTACTAAAAAGCTCTCGAATAAATGAAACAGCTACTATAGTACATGAATACATCCCAATAGTGATAGATGCGATGTGCGCTTGCTCACGCTCGGATTTATTCAGATTTTTAAAAATATATTTAAAATATAAGTAGTATACCGTGGCCCCCTAGGACCTTATCTTATAGCGTGTGTAGTGTTATAACATAGAAGTCTGACCTGCCTGGACAAACCAGGGCCTGTGTTGTAGCATAGGATGCCAAGTGGAGCGGGGGCGGTGGACGAGGCAAATCTGCGCCCTGGCCTAAAATCGAGGTCGCGCCAGGGCGCAAATGGCTTGGGGTCCTGAAAAGGGGTTCCTCCGCATTTTATCGATTTTTTTACAGTAATAGCTGGTTCCAAAACAACTTGTTCCGAAACAAAGGCAATATAAGTTGCCCAGTCCTAGGGAGTATTGTTGTATTTTGTGGGGAGATGCTAGTGTAAAGTGTAAAGCTAGTGTAAAGTGTAAAGCCAGTGTAAAGTGTAAATGAGTGTAAGCAAGCTTAGGGAAAAAGTTTTTTCCTAATTTTTAACCAATCTTTATGGATCAGCTTCAACAGCTTCATTTTTTCTTACAGTAACAGTTGATTCCGAAAGAATTTGTTCCGAAACAATATTGTGTGTGTGTGTGTGTGTGTGTGTGTGTGTTGGGGTAGCAGTCCCTGTGGGAGTCCACAAGCGCCACCCCCACAAGTGCCACCAAGGTCCACAAGCGCCACTTAGGTTCACTATAGCCATTATAACAATTTTAGTATGGGGTTCATTAAAGTTACGAAAGTAGTCAGCTATTTTGTCATCAGGTCGTAGCGATTATTATCTACGCGCAAATTAATCATTTTGCCGGCCTTTGGCCCTTCATAAAACAAAATATTGTCCGAGTAAACTTTAATTTGGTAGTCAGGTACCAGAACGTTTTGAATTTTTTCAACAGCATCCAAGACCGTATTTTTCTTTATCAGTGTTAAGATCAGCTTTGTGCATTAAGTCTAAAGCTAGCTGCTTTTGTAAACAATGTCGCCCTTTATCGCCTTTCCTAATAGACTCCCATTAAGGGCTCTTGTCCAGCTTTGCTATTCCTGTAACAACAGCTCGAGGTAGTGATAAATTATCATTTGATGCAATTTTAATGTACGCGCCTCTACCCAATTGTGTTTTTATCTACTACGACTACCTTGAAGATGCATATCTTCGTCAAAGCTAAACTCCTTATTGGACTGTGCTACATTTTCAATAATACTAAAAACTTTGTTGGCGTTCAAATACTGCCGCTGAGTAAATGGAAGTAATACAGGGGAGTCAAGGCATGAATGTTTGATTTCTAGACCTATTAGACTGTCTGCGTGGGTAATGCTTGAGTATCTGCTGGATAGCTTGCTCAAACATCTCTTCAATATCAACACAGTCATCAAGGCTTCGGAACTTTAGCCGAAACGTCCGTGCAGTTGACTTAAACCTACGAACAGAAGTGAATGAGTGTTCGCTTACTTCCGAAAAATTGATCCATTCTTTGAGGAAAACTACAACATATACTACTTCAACCCTTATTTATAGACAAAATTATTGCATTAGATGGTAAGAATCCAAAACTAGGAATGATGTTTATAAATAGATGGAATGCTAAAAATTGTTAACAAGAATGGAGAAAATACTTAATAAAATGTACTTACGATCCACAAAGTGGATATACTGGCGTTAATCAACTTCACACTCGCATCAAAAAGATTCGCCCGACTGTTAAATTAGAACAAGTACGTGCCTGGCTAGAAAAGCAACCCACCTATACATTACACAAACCCGCCCTCAAGCATTATTCACGAAATAAAGTGCTAGTAAGCAGCATTGATGAGCAATGGCAAGCTGATATTGTAGATCTTCAATCTTTAGCGAAGCACAATGATAATTTTAAGTATCTCTTGAATTGCATAGACATTTTTCTCAAAATACGCATGGTCTGTTCCACACCTGGGCGTGGGGTTTGGGGGTATGCACCCCCCAGAAACCAAAATACCCCCCCCCAGAAATCAAAAATACCCCCCCCCCCCCAGAATTCAATTTTTGAAAATTTTTTCGTTTTTTTCGCAATTTTTTGATGCCAATGGATAGTGCTTGATGAGAAACGTCGAAAAATGGCGTTTTTATCGCCATACCACCACTTTTAAGGCCATTTTTCGACCTTCAAAAAAATCTTGCACCCCCCCCAGAATTTTCTTGCTGCCCACGTATGGTCTGTTCCTCTAAAATCCAAAAGTTCAAAAGATGTTCTGACCGCTTTTCGAAGCATTTCAAATTCATCTAATTGAAAACCGTACAAGCTGCAAACAGACGCATCGATTGTTTCATCGACCAGAAGCGAAACAAAAGCTAGCGTAGTTGAAAGTTTCAATTGCACGCTTAAAGAACGTATGTGGCGGTACTTCACCAAGAGCAATTTGTTATAAATTTATTGACGTATTACCCTACTTGATGAAAAATTATAATCACTCTAATCATCGTACGATAGGTACATCGCCAGCTAATGTGACCGTAAAAAATGAGACGGACATCTTGAATAGAGCATTTAGGATTGATAAACAGAACGTTGTCTTTAAATTTAATATTGGCAATAAAGTCCAACTGAGTAAAGTTAAGCGCACTTTTGAAAAAGGATTTTGGCCCAACTGGACGGAGGAGTTTTTCGTAATTAAAGAAAGATATGCTCGAACCCCACCCGTTTATATTTTAGAAGACCAAATGGGCGAAAAAGTCGAGGGTATTTTTTATGAGCCTGAACTGCAAAAAAATTGAAACAAAAACTGACGATTTGTAACGTGATTGAAAAGATTTTGAAAACGCATAAGAAAGGCAATAAAACTAATTATTTAGTACGGTGGCGAGGGTACCCAGAAGAGTTTGATTCATGGGTCTCGAACCTAATAAAGTTATAAATAGTAAGTAATTCTGTATTTCCCCAATTAAAGGCAAAAATGGAGATCAAGCCGATGTTTTTTCAATCATATGAGCAACTGCCGTTAAGATTCGCACATTCGGTCCCGATGACCTGTCGCAGAAACAAATGAAATTTTGTCCATCGGTAGGTCTTGGTACCAGATGAAAATGTGTAAAGTAAAACTTTACAAAAATGCTCCTGGGCTTTTATAGCAAGCATCAAAGTTCCGGGTTTTGAATTTTTGCGAAAAATGTCTGTTTTCGAATATTTTTAATATCTCCATCAATACTTGTTCGTTTTTCATGAAATTATAATTGCTTTATAGAAAAATGGACATTCTACTTACTGATGGAAGTTATTTTGTAGTAGTCTCCATTTTAACACATGATATTCAGGCTCATATAAAAAATTTTGTTGTCCAACTTCAGTCGCATTTTTAGACCTGTAAACGGGTCGTTACAACAACGAGAATGGATTTTTTAGATAGAGAAAATCTTACTGATTTCAAAACATGTTTCAAATTTTATGCTCGGTTTACCGTTCTTTTTTATGCTAATTTTTGAATATGTCGAGAATGCGTTGTACATAAACATTAGGTAGGTATACTTTAAGGACTGTTCGTCTCTTATTTGAGCAAAGATTGGCATCCATATTTGTGATAATTCCTTCTGTCAATAAAAACCACACGCTAATATAAAATTTTTTAGCAGATGCGCAGTCAGTGAGACCGTGTCATAAACTAATAAATAAAGTTGGACAGAAAATGGCTTATCTACGATGTTTTCCTGAAAGTCAGTGACATAGGAGAACAAGATTAGTGCTAAGAATGTGTGGCGATAAAAATGATGACAGTTCTTTGATTAAATCAGTTGTCCTTGATTTTGCGAATATGCCATCTGCCATTAATGCAGACACTGTTTTTGGACCTTTACGAGAGCCAACGTCATAATCAAGCTGTTGTCCATACGATAATAGCACTAGTGAAAAAGACAGTCAGGAGGACACAAACGAGGAAAATGTAAGCTATTCTCATCAAACATTCAGTCAAAAAATGTTAAAGCAATCGAATGAAATTAAATGTGCTAGCACCATTAAACGTTCCCTGAAAGCAAGTCTTCTTTGCCTGCTAGAACCATTTTGATTCAGCCTAGATTAAAAATGCCTGCTGCTAAGTCTGTAACAGTGGTCAGTAGAAAGCAGGATCAAAGAATGAACAGTTCAATGACAACAGAGGAACTGGTCAAGAAGTTGGCGTTCATTTCATCACCCCAAGATGATCCAGAAGCGTTTAGTCGAATTGAGAAATCAAGAGGTGCATTCTGCATTCGTTCATAATTTTCATTTTTTATTATTTAATTTTTTGTGATATGGATGACTTCCATTATATATGTGTAGACAGGGGCGGATTTAGAGGAGCGCAGGGGGCGGCCCCATCAAAAAATAGTTGAACGCAATAAATAATAATGTGCACGTTCGATGATTGTAGCCATTTTTATCATAATTTTTCACATTTTTCTAGCGTTTTGCGCCTGATAATACTATTTAATGACATTTACTGACTCACTTGGCACTTATTTTTATATCGGGATAGTAATTTATGCGCAGAAAAGGATTTTTTACTGCTTATAATGACTTCTTGAGTATTTTTCGGTGCTTTGCGCCAATTTTTGCTCTATTTTGAGCACATTTTTCATAGGAAACTTTCGCGAATTTCTAACTTTTATTTGAATGATTTCTGTCTATCAAGACATGGCAAAAAGCCGAGTTCTAGCATAACAAACGGATTTCTTGGATAACTTTTAAAACTATTTAGAAAATTTAAGATTCCGCCCGTGTCAGATAATCCTGGATCCGCCACTGTATATAGGCGTGGCTGATATAGATTTTCCGATTTTTGGCCAAAAACGAAAAAACAGCTAAAAACGGCCAAGAATTCGATTTTCTTCTGAAATCCGGGGACGGGGCAAAAATTTTCTGGGCTTTTGGGAGGATGGAAGGGACAGCCAACTTTGGGTATAATGATTCCTTTAAACCCCCCGTTACATGACATTGTAGTTATACTATTTAATTTTTTGTCTACTTTGACGATATTTATTGTGGTATATGTATATAAGTACATAGGTACGCGTCACTGGCATAACTATTTTTTCATCTCTTCTAAGGATCGAAGCGAAAAATGAATGAACCGAACTACAACTAATGAAGACTGATTATTTAATTACGTTAACTTGATTCTGTTGTCTATTATACTGCCTATTTCTTGTGTTCATCTTTATTTAGGAATGCTGGTCTTTTTTACAAAGCCTTATGCATAAATACATACATAGGTACCTTTCACATGTGGGAGTGGGGGTTGGGGTATGCATCCCCTAGAAGTTCGAATACCCCTTCCCCCAGAAACCAAAATATGTACCCCCAGAATTCAATTTTTAAAAAATTTTTTCTCTCGCTTTTTTCGAAATTTTTGATCCCAATGGATAGTACTCGATGAAAAACGTTGAAAAATGGTGTTCTCATCGCCAAACCACCATTTTTAGGACCATTTTTTGGCCTTTGAAAAATTTGCACCCTCCCCCAGAATTTCGGTCTGCCCACCTATGGTAGCTACCATTTTTTCATTAAATTACAGAGTTGAAGCAACAATCACAAAACAGTCATAACAATTGATAATTATGCACGTGAAGTTTTATTACGCAAAACCTTATTACAGTAGGCTGACTAGAACAGCTTTTTGTGGCTGCTCGATTAAGCACTGATAATAAATTTCCACGCTCAGGATTTTGAGAAATACTCGTAGACGATAATAATTCGTGAAAAGTAATTTGCAATCAATACTATATGTACATGTGTAGCCTTTCTTAGTCCTGCTTGACTAAAACTAGGTCGATCCAAATCCTAGCCAGTTTTTGGTGTTGATCAAAAAATTGGCCCAGCAAAGTTTTAAAGTTGGTTTACCCAAATTTTGCAATCAGCTTAAACTAAAATACACTAAGTTGCCACACTGAATAAAATTATTATGCAGTTCATTACTCGATCTGCACATATGAGTACGTAGGTACCAAGCCTGTTGTCCATGACACTTTGAAAAAATTAGCATTAAAAAAGAACCGTGAACCGGGCATAAAATTTGAAACATGTTTTAAAATCAGTAAGATTTTCTCTATCTAAAAAATCCATTCTCGTTGTTGTAACGACCCGTTTACAGGCCTGAAAATGCGACTGAAGTTGGACAACAAAATTTTTTAAATAAGCTTCAATATCATGTGTTAATATGGAGACTACTACAAAATAACTCTCATCAGAAAGTAGAACGTCCATTTTTCTATAAAGTAATCGAAATTTCATGGAAAACGAACAAGTATTGACGGGGTTATTAGAAATATTCGGAAACAGACATTTTTCGCAAAAATTCAAAACCCGGAACTTTGATGCTTGCTATAAAAGCCCAGGAGCATTTTTGTAAAGTTTTACTTTACACATTTTCATCTGATGCCAAGGCCTACCGATGGGCAAAATTTCATTTGTTTTTGCGACATGTCATCGGGACCGCAGATTGCGATTATAGCATTGATCTAATATATAATTATCGTAACCCTCGGCTTACTGTCGATAAAAATTCTTAAAACTTATACACGAAGTTATGTGTAACAAACTATAGTACATGAGTTTCGCTGGTAGTGGCCATGGCCAGACATGTATGTGAAGGTTTGGGGTCTCTAGATCCCAAAATTGAAAAAATTAAAAATTTTCTGGGCAAAATGAGACAAAACGAAGGCCTAAAATGGATGGAAACCGAAAAGTTTCTTCAAAACTGCTTGAAATTGACCAGAAGCTATGGAATAATGTAGTTTAACGCTATTTTAGCGGTTATACCAATTTTTGAAGTCATTTTGACATGAAAAAGCTCAATGTTTGACCCCCAGATCGGCCATGCTACACTGTTAAAAAAAATGTTGTAAGTACACAAAAAAGTTGTGAGTAATTGGCTGCCACAACTTTTATGTGTCTTGGTTACACAACAATATTCTGTAGGTGCTACATAAGAAAGCAATCTATACAACAAAATATTATTGTGTCAAGCCAACGTAATTTGTTCTGTAGATCCAACACAACTTTCAATCCTCCAGAATATCGATTTTTGGGCCCCAATCTGAAAGTTTTATTTAGACGCTAAATAACACACATTTGATGATAGGTACAACGCAAACAAGAGAAATGAAAAATGCACTAGTCAGTTTTCTGAACCAAATTCGTTTCTCCTTGGCTTAAAGAACTGACCAATGAATTTTGACATCGGATATATAAGGTCACATTTGAAATAACAAACGTTAATATTGAGCAAAGATTAACTGGGTATTCACTCAAAACAATAATGATCAAGAGAAAATACACAAGAACTTACATTAAAACACCAAATTTAAGCAATGTGATATCATTAGAAACGAGAGAAGCAAATTGTAAGAAAAAAATAGAGTCAAACATGTTTCAAGATTTTATTAAAAAGAACAGCAGTCTAAGTTTTTCTCATGTTTCGAAAATGGTCGCAAAAACTCAATATCCACGTACAAAATTGTGATTTTTCTTAACTTTCCAATGTCTATTTTAATCATAATAATTTTATACGTCATTTTTCAAAAACCCCTAAATTTATGAAATTTTGCCTGAAAAATTGCTTGTCCTATAAGAATTTCACTAAACATCAATTGGGAATGAAAAACAATTAGTGCGTAGATTATATTGAAGATATTTACCATTTTTAAGAGTCACTTTTGACATATAAATATGTCTTCCGGTCGGTTCAAGATAAAGAAGTTAAGAAGTTAATCTATTCAGCATGCAGCATTGGAAAAATGTTATCAAAGCCTGACAACTGCTAGCGAAGAAGGATCACGAGCAATAACATTCGCTATTGAAGACAAGGTCATTAAAATAAGCTTGCCTTAATAGCAAGTAAAGAAATGCACGCAAAATCACTCGAATAGTAAAACAGAAAGAGTCAATAAAACCATTTACATAACAAGATCCGATCAATTTAAGCTGAATTCAGCCACAATCATATTGAATAAGAGTAAATACAGGTATATAATAAATAAATATATTAATGTCAGTATTATCTATCTCGGAAAAATAAATATTTAATCAAAAATTGAAAAAATCATTAGGTATAAAAACACACAGCACACAAACTGACGAATGTGCTCCAAACTGCTGCATTCACCACCATTCGTTCCATCACAACTGCGAGTATGAAGTAGGTTACCTACACTTTCATCTTAGTACTGGTTAAGATGAATCATGTTTTCTGCTATGAGCGGTCATGTGCACATCAACCTGAGCCTAATCAATATGCGCCATAGCTTGTAGGCAGAACACAAAAAAGTTGTGTTGGATAAACAGACATCCGAATCGTTAAGTACCTACACAATATTTTTGTGTCCACGGAACAGATTTGTAGCTTGGACACAATTTTATTGTGCAGGTACAACGATTTTTTTACAGTG